>CAUDMG010003013.1:1032500-1262500 GCA_958450375.1 Homarus gammarus
TTAGGTGCAGATTACTCCAAATCGAAAAAAATTTCGTTGTTAGCCTAACACAAAGGATAGCACAGTCCAAACAAATGTTACATTCATATCTAATAATGAAATCATACAGTAAATGTTACACTTTACCTTGAAAAAATATGAATATAACTTGATGGGGGAGAAGGTTGATGTTGAGGTTGAGGAGTCATGCAGACAGGATTTGACAGTTGTCATCGTCATCATCAGTATCATCATCATCAGGTGCAGTTTTCTTTAGGTCCTCATATATTGATAAGGCTTTCTCTTTAATGATGAGGAAGCTGGTCCCAGATTGCTTTTTCGTTTGATCTTCTATCCAAACACTTAGAAGCCATTCCATCTCCTCAAGTTCCTTTGGCCGTGATCTCACACTTTTTGCTAGCACTGAAGGTTTTTCCAGCAATACAGCTTGCTTTAATCTTTGCTGCATTGTCTCTAATGGTGCATAAAGTAGACTCCTTTATTCCCGTTGCACGCACAATATCACATGTTCTTTCCTTATTTTCAAAACAATTGACAACATCAAGCTTTTCTTCAAGTGTTATAGCCTTTCTTTTACGATCACCACAGGAAATGCGATCACCAGAACGCTTCCCGGAGATATTCTTCTTTTCCATAGTCACAAAATTGGAGAAACAGTAATCAGAAATCACTGAGGACGCTTAAAAACTTCACACATGTTTCAAACTGATCGTGCGGTGTAAGCAGAGCGCACGGGTCTAAAACACTACGTATTTTGTTTTTCTCTCTTATTTAAAATTTTACAATTTACATATACTGTACTGTACACGTATACTGTATACATAAATATTACATAAATTATTTCTGCAATTGTTCACAAACAAAACCGTAAATCAATTGAACATGTGATGTCAAACGTGAACTGTAAACACTGCATAACCCCGTGCCAAGCCATAACAACCGTTCGAGTGGAATCGCGTTAGAGCAAACGCGTTCGCGTTTTACAAACATTGTTCCTCTATTCATCAATCGCGTTAGAGCCAGTTCGTGTTGTCAAAACACGCGTTATAGCAGAACTCACTGTATGTATGTTTTAAGTAATGATATTTAATGTTAATAAATGGAACACTAGAAGTAGCTAACCACTAATGGTAAATAGATAAAGCGAGACGATTGGGAACTCCAACATATGAACAGTAAGTGCGTACATGTGAAAACATATCGTCATTTCTCTACATATGAATATGAAAGCAACACTTATTTACTGTTCATATATGTTTTAAATAATATTTACGAATGTAAAACAAAATTCTACTCACCAATGGTGGAAAAGTCTAAAACATAAGGACAGCCAATGAATATTGTGCAAGCTTTTACTCAGATGACGAAGTCATCAGGTTCAATTCTGCCTGAAGCTGTAGCTTTCCATAAAGCTGTTACTGAAACTGTTACTGAACCTGAAGTTGATGTTGAAGCTGCATATGATGCTGAATTTGATGGTGTAGCTGAAGTTGATGGTTTAGGCCATCGAATAATAAAGCTGTCGAAAGAACCTTGCACAGCTGCTTTCGTTTCTCATTATACATCTTTATGTAGAGGTCACATGCGTTTATTAAAATTTTAATGCTTTGTTCTGTTAATGGATCCACTTCAGAAAATATGTTCATTGCTTGCTCCATATAATATCCACAGACCTCTCACCTTTTTCATATCATTTTAACACATCAAGTTTCTTGGCTAAGCTTATACACATTCTATTAGCTTTTGAAACAACACTACCATCACTTGCTTTCTTGCTCATGTTGAATATGGATGCAAAAATGCTGTAAGAAACCTGAGAAAGTTTTTCTCCTATTCCTGTTCAGATGCGTGAAAACAAAAGGGCTGCCAAGCTCCGACTGTTGTTTACCACTCATAAGCAAGGCAGCTTCTTTGCGCAAGGCGCTCTTAATTTTTTTTACAGTAATTTTTGTTTTTCTTGTACGTAATACATATCGGGATTTAGTTATTATTTATATGAAAATGTAATTTTATTTTATTTTTTATTATATTTTGGTCGTAAATACAATTGAAATAAGGACGTAAATTGAATTGGGTCCTAAATTAACTAGGGTTTGAAATTTGAAAAGTTGTTGGTCGAACCGTTGTTATCGGAGACTTTACTGTACTGGTATATTGGAATGTTCTTTTTTTTTCTCTTTTTTTTGGGGGGGGGGGGGGGGGGGGGAACCCACTGAGGTGCTCCAGATTGTGCCCCTCTATTAATTAGAAATATTTTTTAAAACTCCAGGAAATCGTGCATTAGTCCGGATAGTTTGTATGTTCAAATAAATGATCATGGGTGTCACACGGCATGTGCCTCACACACTGAGTTCTGCAAACATGAGACCCATTAATCTCTCACCCCTCCTCCATCACAATTTTTTTCCAAAGCACTTTTAACCTTGTCCTGACCAGTATACAGCATATGTACAATTCCTTATTCATGGAGGGAGAGGAGAGTGACATTTAGCAACACCTGCTACAGGAGATGATACAAGACAAAGGCAGGCCATCCTGTATCATCATACAGTACTGTATCACCATTTGGCTTGCCTGCATCACAAGCTCAAGATGACAGCATCTGCTGCTGAGGACAGTACAGTATTGTATATACAGTACAGTAGTATATTTTGTTTGTTTACCATATTTTGTACATGTACAGTGGTGTTTGCATAAATAGATACAGCTCTGTGTCTCTCCATGTGATATGTGTGGTTTAGACTCTGGGAACTAAACTGCAAAGTTTTTGTTTAAGAGAATCCTTTGTTTTGGGCATTGTTTATGCTGGTGTATCAACTTCCGTCTTTGAAAGCGAACTGATCGCTTCACCCGTGTCAGTGTCACCTGCGATTATGACATCGGACAACCCTTGAATTAGTGATGCTTCACTGAACATGACAAGAGATACCTACCACTAATGTGCCAGGCGTAGTGAGCCAGGAATAGGCATATACTGTATTGTAAAAAAGAGTCTTTCTCCCATACAATCGTACTAATTGCAAAGAAATAATTTGTTCACCTTTTTTTTTTTTACAAATAACACAAAACACTAAAATAAGGCATTATAGGCATAATTCAACAAAATAGGCAATAAAGTACAGTATTTCACTCACATGACAAAAAAAGGCAAATATAAGCATATATGGCATTTTGCCTGAACAACCAGGCTATATATACTGTGTTACATAAACAGTTACTTCCTGGCTGGCTGAGTGGTCACCTATTCGTCTATGTAAACAATGCATCAGGTAATTTAATACGATATAACTTCTCTGGGGTAGAGTGTGGGATTATTTTTTGGGGGGAAAACCAATTAATTTACAATTATATTTTATTAACCTGTCACTAAATGAACCAAAATAATATGGGAATTATGGTGAAATTACATAGTTTTGTTTTAAGGAAGCCACAAGGCTAGATGGTCGAATTTTCCACTCAGTCCAGCCAGCAGCAACCCACCTTTCCTACCTTCCACACACTGAATTAACTTCCCATACCTCACTATTCTTATTTTATAGTTTTATATTATATTTTCTTTATTTCCAAAATGACATTAGAGCATTGTATTATGGTACAGTACACTGCATTATATTTTAATATTTGAGGAAGGGCTCGGTATATCGCAAAATCGTTCAGAAAAGAGAAGTACTACTGGAATCTGGGGAGCAGTTCGATATAGAGATAATACTGTATGCTGCTGCTCTTCTGGGAAAAGGCTCTTTCCCTCATAGTGATTGTTTTCAGATGTCCTATTTTTTTTTTTGAAAGGGTCTTCATTTCTCAATGATATTACATTGACACTTCAACCAATTTGTTTCAGATTAAAAGAAATGTGCTATAGTGTTTTGCTGCCTGTTTCTCACCTTTTGACCTTTGCACACCTAACTCATACTTTCAACTGTACACTTTCCACTTCTGTTTCTATACAATATGAGGTTTTCATCTTCTGTGACAACACTGAACAGCTGAAATGTTAGAACATCAATTTCTGTACTATGAGCATATTCTTTTTTCTCCTTTTATATTCTCTCCTTTTATCATCTTTTCCTCCACTTTCGGTAATCTTATCCTTTTCTGAACTTTTCCAATCATTCTTTTCAAGTAATAAGTGCTGAGACTAAAAATTTTCCTTATGCTTCTATTTTACAATCAGTTGAGTCTTCTCTTTAAACCCAGTCACACAGTACATCTTCACAAGCAAACAAGGCATCTTAGTTTTCTTAATGTAATACATTTTCTGGCGAATGAGTACAGTACTTCACTTCTTCCATTCTTTAACTCTTTCAAAAAATTTATTGGTTAGTGTCTAACATGAGAGAATTTGCCTCGTGTCTTTTTTCTGTCAAGGTGTATACGTATATAATAGGTCATAATTTCTTGGTAAAAGTTTGGATTGAGCTGGTCCAAGGTAAGGATTTTATTTTGTATTACAAAAGACTACATTAATTAATCTTACTTTATTGTCTTGAAAAATATTAAAATTGTATCATCTTTCAGAACAACAGAATCTGTGGAGAAGGACAGCATTGATAACCCTAATGCTACAGTAGAACCTTTATAAGTGAAGAGTGTAGTATTTAGTGTTAGATACCAACCGGTCTTGGTGAGGCTACTTTACCTGTGTAAGCAATAATAGAAGCTTCATCCTTCTTTTATCAACATCAGTTTCAATATAAAATGCAATTGAGAAAATTTTTTTGTTTGCCTTAAATAATATTCATGCACTGTAATTTGTATTTTATTATTATTATTATTATTATTATTATTACAGTAATCCCCCAGGTTGCGAAAGAGATGCGTCCTTGAAAAGGTAACTGTAACATGAAATTCCGTAATGTGAACCCCATTTTCCCATTGACTTCCATTATATAATTAGAGATGCATTCCTCAGTAAATTAAAAAAAAAAAAACACTTATACGTTACTCATACGTGTCTTACGCTTGGGTCTCGTTCTTGCATGAGCCAACCCACCCAGCATCTCTCTAGCTCAGTGTGTTTATCACTCGTCTGTGATTGTTAGAGAAAAATATAAATAAAATCATTGCAGTACTCTAATGTAACTTAGAAATAAAGAAAATATAGTATAACACTATAAAATAAGAAAATGAAGCACATGGGTGTGCATGTGTGGGAAGTGAACATGTGTGAAAGAGATGGGCTATAATTGCATCGCCGACTCGTCAGCCAAGTCTCTGCGTTTATTGTTACATATATTGAAACAAAAAAAAAGTTATTGAAAAATAATTACAATGCAGTTCTATAATGTGGCTTATAAATAAAGAAAATAGAATATAAAACAATAAAAAAAGAAAAATGAAAAGCATGGGTGTGATGTTTGGGAAGTGACCATTTGTATGTGGAGGCAGTGAGCTGTAACTGCGTAGCCGACTCGCCAGTTTGCCTCCCTTCCTCCGACCTCCTATGTAAATGTGAGGAATAAATCAATTTAATACTGTACACAAAACACTTGAATTTAACTCACCAGAAATGATGTTGAATACTGTGTGAGGTGAGTTTTATATCCAATATAATTCCTTTATGGGCACTTTTAGCATCACTGCTCTCAACTTGCACCTGATGGCCTATTTCCACTAATCTTGAATAAGGTTAATACACTGGACAGTCTTGAGTAAGATTTGCATGGAAGTGTTAAATCCAAGAGCTGGGGTCTAGATCAAGCGTACACGCTGAGAGATAACAACACACTGATTCGACGTGGGTACCCACGCTTGGTGGTAGCAAACACCAAGAAATGCACACCAAATAAATAATAATTTGTCAAAACATTTTTGTTCTGTATTACAATTTTTTAGTTGAAATTTTTGAAAATTTACCCTCTTTCCATAAGGTCGAATTTACAGGCCGTATCATAAATTTAGTGGTCATAATTTACAAATTGCATACAGTGGTCCCTCGGTTAACGAACACAATTCGTTCCAGAAGGTCGCTCGTTAACCGAAAATTTCATTAACCAAATCCATTATTTCAATGGGATATTGGGTAAATTGGTTCCAGCTCACTGAAAAGTACATATAAAGTAAAATAAAACTGCAGTAAAGTACACTTACTTTGAGGTGTGTATGTAGAAGGCTCCTGTTTGATGATGATGATGGGAATTAGAAGTAGGGGTGGAGGAGAAGGGAGAAGAGAAGGAAGTGGTATGGAGGAAAAATCACCTTCTTTGGACCCTTGCTTCATGCCTCATTTCACCAATAAAATTTTAAGTTCACCAGGTGTAATTCAAGATTTTTTCTTTAAATCAACACTGCACTGCGCTATATATTTCCAATATGTTAACTGAAGTTTAGAATGACCAATAATTTCAATGAAAAATGCAAAAATATTCAAGACACCAACAAAATAGGTGCTCTCTCCACAGAAAACAAAGCCAGACAGACGCCTGGTGACCAACCCAAGCATCTGATGGGTGCACAAAAAAATAGTTCCCTGTACTGAATATTTTATCAGTATGTTAAATAAATGTTAAAATGACTAATAATTTTAATATAAAACATTCAAAAATATTAAAAAGCTGAAATTTATTAATATTTAATCCATTGAAAACGAATTTAAACTTAGAACAGATAGAATTGGCAGACTGGGCCATCAGCTGACCAGCTGATGCTCACAACAAAAATTGATTTTCGTAAATCGAATTTTTGTTCGTTAACCGAATTGAAGATTCTTATGGAAGGTAATTCGTTAACCGAGGCGTTCGTTAACCAAGGGACCACTATATTAGTGAATTTCTCCAACCTGAGTTTCCGTAATGTGGGGGATACCTGTATTATTATTATTTACACTATTTCATGAGTTTATTTTATATTTTATTGTCAATATTCATGATTTCTTTTTCTTTTTTTACCCACTTTAAGCTGTTTCAGGACTATTTTCTTTTAGTTGTTGAAAATTTGAAAAATGTTGGTAAAATGTGGTTTGAATGGTAACTTCGGGTAAGTTAATGCATTTATTATCGGTAAATTCTTTCTTTGTAATTTAATAAAAAATTATTGGGAAACAAGGATATATCACTGACATATAGATTTATTAGTCACAAAGCATTCATGTAAATAAGTATTGTGTATTTTCCAATTTTGTATACAGTATTTTATAGAAGAAATAAAATACTTACTTGATGATACATTATCGAAATATAACTGGACTTGGGCAAAATGTTATTGAAAGGCAGCTCTTTTATAACATATTTGTTGATAAAAAAATCTTTTCATTAACCACTTGTGTATGGGGTCCCCTCCCTGATGAATAAAATGTTCTGGCCAAATAAAATATTATAAGTGGCTCCACCAAAGTGAAGGGGTTCAGTTTAACTAATTTTTTCTCCTGAGGCTTAACTCATTAATCATTAAGCGTCACCAATATTTATAAACACTGTTTTTACAAATATCCTGCTCTCACTAGGGACATCTTACAGTCGAAATAAGTGAAAATGGGACTAGTGGCAACTGTCCCAACTATTGGTTAGATGGGGTAGGGTCCTTGTTATTCTATACAAAAACATTCGTCATGGCAAAATAAATTCGTCAAGTCTTTTAAAATTAAATTTCTTACATAGCTTTCCAGGAGTTTGTGAGTAATGAGAGAAAAGTAAATAAAATATTTATGAATGCAAAATAGAGAAAAATCATTTTACATTCCTATTTGGCTCACTTATCTGAGAGGCTCTGAAGAATTCCTTGAGACCCAGGCACCCATATTGATGCATAGTGGGAAGTTCCAGAGCACAAAATTATGCGTTTTTTCTTTTGCCAACATAATTTACCAATTAATTCAAAGTAAAAATGGTATTTTTGGGGGGGGGGGGGGGGGCCTGAAAGAATGACTTTTAACAGAACTGGTGGATGCTTAATGGGTTAAATGCTGTAAGCAGATAATATGTCAGTTTGCCTGTCATCGGATATACAATATTCTTGATAAGTGAAGTTTATATTTAGCTTTAGTTCAGGGATAAGAATTTTTGGAAATAGAAATATATGTCTACATACAACTGTGAAATGGTACAATATTTAAATACTGTACATGTAGTATTATTAGTTACTTTATATATACAGTAGAACCTCTTTCTGTATATATATACATGCGGAGTTCCTTATACAAATAGCACCTCACTAGTCGGGAATCAAACCCTGGACCTCTGTGTGTGAACAGGGGTAGCTACCACAGCACCACAAGGACAACACAAAGTCTGCTCATTCATCTTATTTTTTAAGTAATGTGAGCCTCTAGTGGGGAATGCCCTATCAACCACCTATATTGCTCTCACTAGCCTTGTGGGCTGACAGATGCATCTCTAAGGGTGCAATTTACTGTGGGTCTGGATCATTCTACCCATTGTTTACTAAAATGGAAAAACCGTTCCTGTTACCGACACAACCTGCATCAAAAGACTGAGAGGGGGTGATATTGTAAACGACACTATTTGCATTGAAAGACCGTGAGGGGTTGAAGTTTCCAATCATGGCCAGGAGTGCCAGAGGATTAATATAATTGCACACAAGCACTTCTTCTCTGTCTTCATAAATATAATTTAGACCAACTTAATATACTATGAAGAGCATTCAGATGCTGGAAATTTGCCTCTGGTATTTACTGATTCTAAATAATTTTGTCCAGCAGGCAATTTCTTGAACTGCATTTAGAGTACCATATATACTCGTGTGTAGTTCGAGTTTTTAAGACCAAATTTTTAGGCAAAAAATTGGGGGTCGACCTCTACATGGGTAATAGTTTTGTTTGGTTGAATCCGTGCATGATGGGAAGGGTGAGGAGCAACTTTTAGCTTCAGACATGAAAAATATTTACCATTTACTGCCAGTAAACAATGGAAACGTAAAATATGTACCAATTAGTAATGAAAAGTTGTGCAGTTCCTTCAGCAGATGAAGCTCACCAACTTACAATCGGCTAAATTACCTTACAACGTGCTTTCAGTAGTCTATGTTGAAGTTCTTAGCACAGGCTAACTTATCATATCATATATATGGTATCACAGTACTCGTTGATCTACAAAAAATACCAGCAATAAAAACCTTTTCAATATTTCACACTTAATATAATACCCGGTAATCCACCTCAACCTCGTATTGTTTACAACGATGCATGACGCACCACCAGCTGTTGCGTATCAGCTAGACGGTACACGTGTTTTTCGAATCGTTTTCAGTTAAAAAACTGTTACATCACTCGTATATTTTATCTTAACTGTGCCTGAATGAATATATTCTCGGAAATAAATAGTAGTTTTGCTGAAACGTGATGTATTTCAATGTAAAATAGGATAAAATACATGACTAAAACAAAAGACTTTACCTAACCTTCCGATGTTCAAGAGATTTTACTCGTTTTTTTAATAGTTTTCGGTTAAAATACTGTTATATTACAATGATATTCTATTCATACTGTGCTTGATATAATACATTCACGGAAATGTAATATTTTTGCTGAAGTGACGTACATATTACAGTGGAAAGTGGGATAAAATCATGACGAAAACAATCGACTTTCGTTGTTCAAAAGATGTTACTGTAATCGCTTTTCGAATGGTTTTCAGTTAAAAACTGTTGCATTACAATAATATTCCCTCCTAATTGACTTGAATAAATACTTGAATGGAAATATACAATATTTTTGCTGAAACTACCCGCGTTTCAGTGTAAAGTGTCGTAATAATGGTAAACAATTTGCCTTCGGCACTCGGTTTTTCAGGCACGGCGACCCTCAGTTTATAGGACGTAGAGTGTGTTTAGTGAAGATTTTGCTGTTCCATTACCCTCAAAAACTTAGGTCAACCTATAAACGAGACGTATCATAAATTAATGATTTCTTGGTCAAAAAATCAGGGTCGACCTATAAACGAGGTAGAATTATAGACGAGTATATACGGTAGTTTGGGTTAGTCAACCTCGTGTGGAATCAGTTTGTCAGTCATGTCTTCGAAGCACATGTTATCATGTGTCTTCTTTACCATCTGTTTTTACCTTTTTTTTTCCTCCTTAATACATTTTGCAGTTGTGGGCAAATCAGTTAAGAAACTAATTACAGTAGGCTCTCGCCAATAATGTTTAATAGGTGCCTGAAAAACGCTGTTATTAGCAAAACCGTTATTTGTGTGACATTAAAATACATGTAAAAAGGGTTTATTGGTGCTGCCGCCCCAAGAATTTCACCCAATTTTTCCCCTTAGAAGCCCTCCTAACACTTTTTGTTTGCTGAAATAAAAAGGATTGTTATTCAATCATCAAAATAGAGAATTTGAGTAATATAACACTGAGCTTGGGGGAGTTTTTGAGGTGCTTGGTGTGATGATTGTTCTGTATCTGAGGGCCACTAAGATTTGCACTGTCTTTCATTCTACAAGCTAACCATTTCACAAGAAAATGCTCTGTTATCACTAACAACCTGTTTCTATCACTTTTATCATTCATAGCTCGCCTCACATTTCCATCACTCCCAAAATATTTCTTAGCCAGCACAATACTCTTCTTGGTCTCCTCAAAGTTCCTCTTAATATTTTTGCACTGTAGACTCAGGACAGTTCAATTTCCTCACAATATCAATGTTCCGTGCACCACTTTCATTGAGCTCAACAATCTGTTCTTTATCCTTCACCGAGTAGGCACGCTTCTTGTGGCTTTGTCTCTTAGCTTTGGGGTCTTTTTTCTCATTCACTTTAAAAGTTCCCGGACGTTCAGGCGACAAATCACTCCATCCCCTAACACCCAACAGGCAAAAATGTGGAAGTCATTGTTGATCACCGACCCTAGCAACCACTGGTTATAGAGGCGAAAATCTCGCATGTGGACGCAGCACTGTATTCCATGGAGCGTGTGTAAGAGTGAGGCCGAGCGAACAACTACGTCATCAACATGGCGGCAAACAAATGCTATCATTGATGCGCATGGACGCTTCCCGCAAAATCTCCTTTATTCAAGAGATTCCAGTTTTTATCGAAAATGGGTATCTATTGTAACTTACCGCTATTGTTGAAAACATTATTGTGGAAGTCGTTATTGGCGAAATCCTACTGTAATGTGATTTTCAGCAAAATTTAATTTTGGGCCAAAACTGTCGAAAATGTAAGTCTTACACCTTGGTAATTTTTCAACCAAAATATACTTTTCTCTCAGAATTTAAATTTAAGGGGTTTAACATTAAGTACTTACAGAATAACACATTAACACCAAAATCGCACTTACGAAACCCACAATTGCAGATAAATTAGCATTGAAAAATTTTATTAAATTTTCCAAGCGTAATTACAACCACCAATTACCCCGCAGTCGAATTGTGGACCTCATATTCAAAATCACCATGCTCAAGAGTACCTATAATGTGATTTTCAACAAAATCTAATTTTGGGCCAAAATTGTCGAAAATGTAAGTCTTACACCTTAGTAATTTTTCGACCAAATATACCTTCCTCTCAGAATTAAAATTTAAGGGGTTTAACTAATTAAGTACTTACAGAATAACACATTAACACCAAAATCGCACTTACGAAACCCATAATTGGAGATAAATTAGCATTGAAAAATGTCATTAAATTTTCCAAGCGTAATTACAACCACTAATTACCCTGCAGTCGAATCGTGGACCTCATATTCGAAATCACCATGCTCAGGAGTACCTATACAGTATAGTCTCAATTTACGCGGTCAACTGAACCCGTGGAGGTCCGCGTAAAATGAGGAATGCGTAAACAAAATAACAGAACATATGGGATTAATTGAAATAGACTGTGCCGACCCCAGACTAACCTTTTTCCGACACAATACGTACCTTGTGGTAAAAATAACATCTTAATTTTATGATGGTATGCACACACACATAATATATAAATAAAAAACTACACTACTGTACAGAATACGAGAAATATAAAGGTGTTTAACACTTACATTAGTAGAAGAGATGGGTCGGCACATGGGGATGGCGGCTGGTTCCGAGGCAGAGGGCAGATTAGTGGCCCTCGGGTGAATCACTTGTATCACTATTCACAGAGGTTTGCAGGGCCTCCCTGACACACCCCTTAAATTCCATATCATCACTGTCACTGACTGGCTGGCTGTGGTTATGGTGGGTTGCGGGCGAAGAACTCGGTAATGTTACGTTGACAGCTAGCATTGATGTTGCGTGATACATCTGGATATATGGCTCCATAGATTGCAACAGAAGGTTATTGGTAGCTTCATAGCGGTGATTCACTGGGTCTTTTGAAAGGATGAGCTTGACTTTCTCGACATACTCGATGGCCTCCTTTACATTTTATGACTTAACTTTTGTTCTTCTTTTTCTGCCGTACCACCTGTCTCTTCACTGACGTCATCATCTTCCAACATCTTGTCGGCAGTCACCTCAGGTTGCCTGATTACCTCCAGGATGTCTTCGTTGGTGGTCTCGGAGAAGCCTGCAGCTCTTAACACTCTGTGCAGCCTCTCTTGCAAGGTCCAATGCCACTGCAACAGACTGAGCCTCTCCAGCCACAGGTTGACTCTGCCTCCCACCTGGGATACCCTGCAACACATTGTCGCCACATGTGACGAATCGTTGCCACAGACAGCTGCCCCCATGCCTCCACCAAGAAATCAACAGCTTTCTTGAAACATTTTATTTAGCCAGAAAAATACAGATACAGAGTGGATAATAATAACAATATTAACATGGCTGAGCCAGTTTGACTTGCACTTCATGCTCCGCCAACTCTTGTTCTGGATCCTCGTCCTCGCTATCGGTGCCACTCAGAAGGTTCCGCAATTCATCCTTGGTGTTGGTCAAGTCATTAAGGAGCCGAAACTTCTTTGCGGAGAAAGCAGCCTTGACGTTGCATATCAACTCTTGATCCATGGGCTGGATTAACGACGTAGTGTTAGGGGGAAGGAAGACCACTTTTACGTTGGGGTGACGATCCAGCAATAGGGGCGAGTGTCCTGGTGCATTATCAAGGAACAACAAAATGTTAAGTGGAACATTATGTTGCTTGCAGAATTTCTTTACGTCAGGAACGAAAGTCGTCAAACCAGAAGAGGGACAGACCAGTGAACATCCACACCTTACGTGCGGTTAGCCAGTGGACATTTAGCTTGGTCATGTCCATGTTTTTGTAGGCGTGAGGGCTGCGTGGATCACAGACAACTTGAGCTTTCAGGTGCCGGAGGCATTGGTGGTGAACAGGACTGTGATGCGCTCCTTCTTCAACTTCCGGCCCCTACACTTGCTGGCAGACTTGACTACGAAAGTCTTGGAAGGTAATTTCTTCCAAAAGAGCCTGGATTCATCCATGTTGAACACCTGGTCGCCGGTGTACTGTCCTTCCTCCATAATTTCTCATAAGAATGGAGGAAAATTCATGGCTGCAGCACGGTCAGCACTAGCTCCTTCACCAACAATTTCAATGTTAGTTATCTTATTGCGTCGTTTGAAACCTTGCAGCCACCCAGCGAAAGCAGTGAAGTGTTTGGGCTCTGCAATTTCCATTTTTCGCGCCACTGCTACGTACAGTTCTCGAGCGGAATCCTGCACCGTGCGAGTGTCCACCGCCACGTTCCTTCTTGCCTGATGAATCAAGTAGCTCACCAATAAACCCTCAGTCTTGAGCAGCACTTTATTCTGACAATATTTTACCATTGATGCACCTGCAGACTTTGTGATGCTCATGTGTTCTTTTATCTTGGCTGCATCCTTCTTGATCGTCCGGATCATAGATTCGTTCACGCCATGCTGGCGCGCCAAATCAATTTGTCTCGTTCCTTTCTCCAACTCCTGAACGATTTTGTATTTCACTTCATAGCTTAAGGCGCATCGTATCTTCTTTGCCTTTGGGAGACTGGGTCCAGGTAGTTCAAGGTTTCTCGGGGGTGGTGGGGGTCCAGCTGAAGCCATTGTTGAGGGAATTAGCAGGCACAAGAGAGAAGTGTATACACGGAGACTGAGAACAATGAGACTGGCGCAGCTTAGGTCAGCGACTTATTCCCTCTGGTGGCAGAGCACGTCATGGTACATTAGACCAATCACAGCTAGCGGTGGAGGGAGGTAAGGATGCGTGGCCCAATCACAGTCCTATACGTCATATGACATCAGCGATAACGTAAGAGCGACATACTACTCACCCTCCCCGCATATGGTCAAGAATGTACCGTGTAACTAATAATTGGCGCATCCTGCTCGCCGCGTAAATGATGGAATATACCGCGTAACTGATAATTTGCGGATCTGGCCATGTGCCGTGTAAATGACCAAACGCGTAAAGGAAATCTGTGTAAATCGAGACTATACTGTACAGTATATAGCTATAGTATACTTTCATTTGAGTCAGGTAACAGAGGCCAGGAGATGGGTAAAACTCTGGTGACCTGGTTACCATCAGGCATATTGAAGCAAAGTTTTATGGCTGGATGCCCTTCCAAATGCCAACCCACAGGGTGGGAATAGTTGGCAAGGCAGGGTCACAACTCTGAGCTAATCAGAGATTACTCGTCTTTAGTAGAGCAGAATGCTGTATAACTGTATTGAGTTTTGTTTGTGATTAGACTTCATTCTTTGCATATTTCTGTCAATTTCTTTGTTTTCTTATTCATTCTTTGAAATTTCTTCATGCCATGCCACTTACAGTACATATACTGTATACTGTGTACTGTATGTATATACTGTACAGTATATATGTCATTCAAATTGTGTGATTAAGAACCATGTTCACGGAATGCAAGACTTGGCATATGTTCTGAAGATGGATCACTGTCTCAGCCTCAAAATGTTTTAACTTCACATCTGGCAAAATTACTATTTACTACAAAAAATTAAATTATCCTCAGGTAATGTATAATCAGAAAATAAATTGATTGAAAACCACATGAAGGTATTAATATGTAACTGATATGTACCTAAATATCTTACAATTTAGTGTCTCTTTACTATGAAGAGAGCTTATAAATATAAGCAAGAAGATATTACACTTTTGCCCTGAGGCAACACAATGTACAGGTTTGTTTGATGGACAAATCTCATGGGTCATCAATTGGCAGTCTCTTGTTCCATTTGTATTCACTATATTTTGATACTGTACCTATATTTAATTTTAAAGGGGATGCCTTAGTGTTACAGGTATGCCTCTATTGGAAAAAAAGTGTTTTTAAGAGAAGTACAAGGGGTTATATGTTTCTGTATTTTATGAAAATTTATTGGTGGTCACAAAATAGATTTTAGTGAACTTTCCATAGAAAAATGATTGTTGTAATATATTTTCAAGATTATATTATAAATACAGTATACTGTACCTTCATTATGATCATCTATTTACCATGTTGGGGAATTGAAAAATATTACTTCTTTTATGTGATGTGTGTGATACATGTAATGAAAGCAATTATGATATATGAGGAGCTCCAGACCATAACCTGCTAAGTGCCATAGATCGCTGAAATGTGTTATGTATTGCATTGTATTCCCCCAACCTCTCCTCTGTCCCCTGGGTAAGTCTGAGAGTCAATTGGGAACATGTACATGTGGGTAAGAGTCCCCTGAAAAGACTATTGTATGTCACACATTCCTACCTGAGCATTTTCCTCCATTTTCTATTTTGAAACTTAGCAGATTATGGTCCAGAGCTCCTCATATGATGAAAGCCAAAGCACTGATAATTTTATAATTATATATGTTTAGTGTCAGAATATCTCACTCCAAAATGCCACTGAACAAGGGACAGTAAGAGAGGTTGGTGTTGACCTCAAAAGTTTGTGGACATATTATTATCATTAAAAGAAATTACTTTTAAATGTAATTTGCTTGAATAATTTAAAAAAATACCCCCCAAAAATTTATGCCATAAATAGGAATTATCCACTTGAATGCTCAACCTCAGCCTTTTGAATCATTACTGTATGATGTCACATCAGTTACTAACAACCTTGGCCAATTCTTGTTCATCAACATACAGCCAGTCCTCGACTTACGACGGGGTTAGGTACTGACGACCAGGTTGTAAGTGGCCAATTCTTGTTCATCAACATACAGCCAGTCCTCGACTTACGACGGGGTTAGGTACTGACGACCAGGTTGTAAGTCGAAAATGCGAAAATAATATACATAGAAAATCTAAAATAAAATACGGTACAGTAAAGGTAAACGAACCTTGCAGGGCAGGGTCAGCGGCGGCATTATTGTTGTTGTTGTATGCCGCGCTTTGTTTCGCAGAGGCGTGTAGCGCTCCACTGGGGGGTGGAGGATATTTCACACCAAGTATGTGTGTGAAGGCACCCTCTCCCCTTGGTATAGTGAAATTATACACTCCAGTGTACAAGGGCGGACGTTTTGGCATTCACAGTGTCGCCCTCGGGTGTGGAGGTTCTTTGTTAGGTAAGGTTAAGACCTTGCTGTTCGCAGACAACAGGAGAACCCCGTAGAAGATTGTTCCTTTGATGACTGCTGTTTTTGCAAACAATTTGTGTTGTGCTGTACTGGACAGTACCAGGACACAATTAACCAAGAATAGTGTTAAAGCAGTGTTAAGACATAAAAAGTGATTAGTTATATATACTGTATACACTACTGTACTTTACATTTAGTGGTGTTTACTTGAATAAATACAGATTTTGTGTTTGACCATACGAGATGCATAGTTTTGACCCTCAGGAAAACTTTCCCCAGTATTGGCTGTGATACACAGCTCTATTCATACCTCACACACACATACATACATAAAGGTTGGACCCCGCTAATCCGGGACCCGATAGTGCGGCAGCTTCTGTAGTTTGGGACACATACAGTATAGCAGTGGTGGGCACAGCTAAATGAAAAATTAGCTTCGCTAACCGCTAATCTGCTAACTAAAAAGTTAACCGCTAATGCTAAACAGCTAAAAAAATTGGCGGAAGCTAGCCGCTAACTTTTATTATATGAATTTAGCTTATTTTTTTTTGGGGGGGGGGGGGGGGCTCTAAAACCCTTAAAAACAGACCTAGAGAGCTGAAATTTTCATATGTTATCTTGTAGCTTAGACATAGAGCTTTCCAAAAGGTATAGCATGCCAAGATCAGATGATGATCAAGGTGTACACAAATAATTAAATGACCAAATGAAATTAGACATTAGTTTACATTCAAGTTTCAACATACCCTTTATAATCTTTATTTACTGTACAAAAAGACAGAAAGTATTAAACGAATCCAAAAACTATAGTACTGTATAGCATAGGTAGCAAATAGCATCATGCCAAGATCAGATGATGATCAACTTATCAAGGTGTACACTGTACACAATTTCACAAATAATTAATTTTCATTCCCATATAACCTATCGGCATTATTCATGTAAATATGCAATACCAACCACATACACATTATACCAGTGCATTTTTATATAACTTATTGTTGGTCTTAGTCATGTAAATAAACAGAAAACTCTAAACTTTAATGAAAAGTAAGTTTTTAGAAAAATTAGTTTGGCACACACCTTGGATGACATCCTGGTTATGAACTTGTGCAGTACTTAGCATAACCAAATATATTGACACAAAAAAATCCTAATTAAATTTACAAATAAATGAGAAATGAAATTTTACATTAATTTACAATTACATTCTATGATTCTTTCAACATACACTGACAGTCTTGTCACGTTTACACGCACTAACACGCAGTCAGCCAAGCGTGCCTGACTGGCTGTTGGAGACACGTCGCGGCGTCACATGCTTACAACAGATAGGAAAAAACATGTATAAATTTTGTTAGCGGACTTAAAGTTAGCGGAAGCTAATTGGTCCGCTAATGGTTCCAAAGTTAGCGAAAACGCTAATCCGCTTAAGAGAAAGTTAGCTTCGCTAATTAGCGGTACCGGGCCCACCACTGCAGTATAGTGAATACTTAGTCTTACAGAGAAAATTTGGATATGATCCACAACTACTGAAAGTCAACAGTAATGCTATAAAAGTTGTGGAAAATCATTAAAATTATCACAACCTGGACTCAAATGTACTAAGCTAATTACTAAAAATTTTGTTTAGTGCAAACTATTGGATGTTTATGCTCATTTAATTGCTATCTTGCAAGAATTACAGCAATGCAAGTTATATTCTGCTAAGTCAGTGACATTTTAAAAGTGAAAAACTTAAACTCCATCTATTGCATAATCCTGAGTCCGACACCTTGCTACTCCACTGACAACTATGCACCCAGTACAGTAATATCCCCTTCTGGCTGTCAACACCTCAACTTCCCCTCCTCCCAGCCAGAAGGTTATAAGGATTTTGGAGGGTGAAGGTAGTTTTAGGCTTAAAAGTTTTTCTTATAAAATGTCACTGATTTGACTAGCAGAATATAACTTGCATTGCTGGAATCCTTGCAGGTCTACCTGTAATGAGGCGCATGTAAATTGATGCTCACACGCTCTCAACTGAAGCTTTGTGTGGGGTGGCTTGCTGAGTACTAAAAAATGAAACGCGTAGCCAGTGCCGTGCCGAATTACAGGGGTTTTACTGTACACATTGTAATTATGTCTGAAAATTTTTAATTCTAATTGGATACGTCTTAGTTAAAATTTAATGCTAGTATATTTAATTCACTTTGGCTTAAATTTTTACTTTAGATTCCTTTCTTGTACCATTTAACCTTTCAATACAACCCAAAAAATTCTATTTGTATTATGTTGCATGTTCTTCTTGTGCAGTGCTACCATATATGCTTCAAATACAGTATTTCTAATGGATCATGTCATCATACAATTAACTTACTTCATTGGTTTGAAATATACGAGGGCAAATATTCTGAGAAGTCTCATGAAAAAAAATAATAAATCAGACTAAGTTTTTATTCCAAATTAACAAAATTGTTCCGGTTGAAAAAATTCATCTGATACAAAAAGCACCGAGACATCCGACAGCTTCTTTATCATGGGTAACTATCGCATGGCTATGCTGGCTATTTCCATTCAATAAACAAATTGAACAGAGATAAAAATCCATACAGACTATCCTTGGCAAAGAAATAAATCCTTCAGTTATGGGGCTTAAATTATTTGTCTCCATGGATGATAATTCACAGGCCTTTAAAATATTATAGACCTTAAAATTTGAGTGAAAATTTATAAAGTTTTCAATATTTTCCAAGGAAAGCTTGCACATGATAATTGCTGATAATATACAGTACTGTAAAGATGATTTACACAGTATTTAGCTCAAATAATTTGAAAAGTTTCTTCAGGATGCTATTGAGAACTTGACAGATTTTTTTTTTTTTTATTGATTGATTTTAAAGACAAATTCCGAGATCTGAAGGGAAAACACCCCTTGATGAATACAACTTCCTAAAAAGTTTGGCTAGATTCATATTAATAATGACTAGAATGTATTTTCACTGATACAAGTTAGCAGTGAATAAATATTCTATCATGTACAAAACAAACATGGGTTACTTAACTGGCAGTTTATGCCTCACAGATCATAGAATATTCAACAGAACTTCCTTCATCATATGAAAATAATTTCAATTTGTTGAGACATACAAGTAAGCGATTTATCCGTTTCATGTTACTGTACATACACAGTACAGTAAACCCTCTACACCGGCATTCACTTTTAAAAGTTTGTAGGTGAAAATTTTTACTGAATATTGTACAGTGGTCTAATCAGATATGCTATAGGCCTAATTAGTTACTAAGTAATAAAACAAAGCTAGGGGGGTGGGTAAGACCAGGCATTGCTGCATTCGCCAGGTTTATTTATCGAATTTTAATATTATATTCTTGTATGATCAGCCTCGTATGGTGTATTATAAGTCATCATAATTAATATAACACTTTAATAAGTGCAATAGAAAAAATACAATACATAGTTTGTAATTTGACTTAAAATAAAAGAATAAGCTTTATCGGAAGTTATTCACTCAGTCACATTCCTGAAAGCTTTCAGCAAGTCAGCTTATAACAAGATCATTATAACATACTGTATAGTATTTCAGATAGAGATATCTTGCTAACATCATTTATTCCTTTTGAGTGATATATGATGACTTGATTTGCCTACTTGAGGACTTAGACAACTGATTAATGAATAAATTAGGGAATAAGCAGATGCATAATACACTACAGTACAATATTAGATTTTGTGTTGATAAATTCACTTTTATATTAATATTTACTAAGTGCTGAAGCAGATGATGGAGAGCACTGTTAACCCACGGAGTGAAGTGCATCTCTATAAGAGACATTTTTCATGCTGCTGAAGGACGAGTGTCGATATTGGCAACTAATTCAGATGCCCAAATTCAGCTAATAAATGAGCAGATAGGACAAAAAGATGCCAGATTTGGCTATATTTTGGAGGGCTACAATTAAAATCATGCATGCATAGGTCGACGTATGGGGCATGAGTATACCACCATGCATGTAGTCTGACGTGCACTTATTCAGCACATCAATGTCACAATTTTTTTACCTACTAGGGTTTTGTTTTTGTTTTTTGTTTTTTCAAGTGATTTCTCAACTAAATTATGCTATTATTTAGCCAGGCAGCTCACAAGTAGAAAGTATTTTGTGCAAAAAAATTTACAGACTCCTTATTTCATATTGGTTTTCGTATTACATAGCTATTCAAAAACCATTAATATATTATTAATATAAAGTACAAGGTGATTCCAATAGTAACAAATACTTGTGGAATAAGTGAGATAAAATATAAATTACGAATATACATGAATACATGCATTGCAACTGCCGCATTTCGTGGGTTAACATGGCGAGGGAAAGTGAAAGCGATCAGCTGTTTATACTTGTAAAGAAGGAATTTATTACGACGCAATGGTTTTGAGTGTGGGATTCTTTTTTCCAGAAAAGTTGATTATTACACCATAATGTTTTATCAACCCAGCAGCAAATGAATCTAACATAGGAATTATGGTAAAATTTCATAGATGTGTTAAAGTATTCCTTGAGGAGGGAGCCACCCACCTGCATTACCTCCTACATCCAGATACACTCATCTCCCATTTTTTTTTTATTCAAATGGTACATGAGCATATTGAAATGACTTTTCCACAAATCCTGTGGATACCAGTACATTACTTACATAACACTTTACAGTACAAAACAGTCATGTCAGTGAAAACAGTTGTTGAGAACTAGGATGCCTGATTTTCAAGAAGCAGGGTTACGTCCAACTTCACCCCCACAGATTTGCTTTTTTTTTTGACTGGGGTCTGCCTCAATTAGTCCGGTGCATCGAGGTACTACTGTATATATATATATATATATACAGTTCACTATAGTACAGTACTGTACTATAGTGAACTGAATATAAATTTCAATCTTGGTTAGAGAATCTTTGTCAGTACAGTAAAAGTACAGTACTGTATTAACTAAACTTTCTTGGACCATCTCAGTGTTACTGTGACTACAGGTACTGTATATCTTTTTTATTGTTATTTTTTGGTCATTCACAAGTTACTGCTCTTCCGCTACCTCCTCTTCTAAAGGTTCCTCTTCATCTACATATTCCTCATCATCTGCTGATGCTTCCTGATATTGTTGGTACTCTGACACTAGATCATTCATATTGGACTCTGCTTCTGTGAACTCCATTTCATCCATACCTTCACCAGTATACCAGTGAAGGAAAGCCTTTCGCCGGAACATTGCAGTAAACTGCTCTGAAATGCGCTGGATACAAAAACATTTGAATTAGAAAAATATCACCAATGAATTCAGAGTTAAGTACAAAATATGTAAAGAAACTTTAAAAAGTCATACAACACTGTAGCCTAAAATCAATCTAAACCTCAATGAAAAAATGCTGTATATCAGCCCTATGGACTTCTGCAATGATAAATGGCATTTTAGTAAGAATGTTGAACCTATGTTTTTAGTACTACAGTATAGGTAGTATAAGATCAATATGGAAAATCCGGTTGTAAAGAGAATGTAAGAAAGATATATATTTGCACCGCTATGTTATACAGGTGCTCCTCTACTTAAGAATATTCAACTTGCAAACTTTCAGAGATACAAACATCATCACTGAGGGGGTTACCTGCCAGAACAGGTGTTTAATGTAGATGAGATGATTATTTTTAAAAAAATTCCAGATAGAACAAACATTACCTAAGAGGAGAAGAGTGAGCCAGGTATTCAGGCTGGTTTAAAGGGCATAGCTGTACTAAATATCCATAATCTTTTCATTTTTTACAATATGTTTGGTATCTACAAGAATAAAGTTGGACTTACAAACAAGCCTCAGGAACGTAACTCATTCGTAAGTAGAGGGGCACCTGGATATGCAGGGGTGGATTACTAATGGGGCTGTATCCCTAGGCCCATTAGAAAGATAGGCCTACAAAATTTGCGACAAAAATATAAGCAATTTCTATAATAGGTTTCTTAGACTAGCACAAAATAGCCAGTCCAGTCACCACAGATGGTAAAAAAATCCTGTTGGGCAAGTTGAAATATTAGAGAGCTTTTCCAGCTGGCAATCATTAATTTAGATCTCATTACTGTTTATATACAGTAGTGATATCACCGTTAACCGGAACAAGTGGTGCAGAGCACTTCTGGGAATGAGAGATTTCCAGGTAACCAGATGACTTTCTCAAACTCGGAAAAATTCCTTATCCCCGGAACCTTTTCTGGTTATTGGGAAAAATTTCTGAATTTCTAAACTATACATCTTACAAAGACGGACACTAGCCCACTTCCCCAGAACATTTCTAGGGTACAGTTCTAATTAAGTTAGAAACTTCATTTCTTTACTATAATAATCCAGAATAGTTTATCTAAAAGTTGTGGTTAAATAAATATATTTAAAAATTAAAAATCTATAGGATATGGGCATGAATGAAGCTGTGTGTCTCAGCAAAGACTGTTATTTTACACTCCCATTGGAGCTGTGGGGGGTTAGTGGGTCTCGTGTAACTGACCTGACCTGATGCAATGTAAGGTGGAGGTGGGGTGGGGAATTCGTGGTCTCGTATTACTGACCTTCTGATAGAATGTCAGGTCGCCTTTTCTCGGGTGGGGAATTAGTGGGTCTCATGACCGGAAGATGTCTTGAATAAACACAAAACCTAAAGTATTTTTAGGTTGTTTGTGATAAGTATAAGTATAATTGAGCAAAGTTGTATCCCTTCAACATTACATTACATTTTAAAATATGGAATGAGAAAACAGAAAGGTGTGGATGATTAGAGAGATGGAGTGGAAAGGAGTGTAACATGCACCAGTGTTGCCAAGTGATAAGCTCCTCAATAGCTGATCTTTTAATTTGCCTCCATGCAGTCACACAAGACCCTCACTAGATGCTTGTTGTCTTAATTCCTGTGTGTGTGTGTGTAACCTGACATTCTGTCAGAAGGTCAGTAATATGAGACCATTAATCCCTCACCCTACATTCACCTGACACCGAGTCAGGCCAGGTCATGTACCCCAAAAAATATTTTTGCTTTTGTCTTCATTCAAGACATTTTCAGACTATGCTCTCGATTTCCAGTTCCGGGTATCGGAGATTTGTGGGTTTGAGGGATTACGGCTAACGGAGATAATACTGTATTTTGCACCACTGACATTCAAATTTACCGCCCTGGGCAAGAGAGCATTTCTGCCTTGGAGTTGGCAAATAGGCGAAGACTTCTTGAGCTGTGATTGGCTCTTGACGATAGAAGTCTGATGCTATGGGCCAAAGTATGAAGGTTTGGAGCTTCTCAGTCGTGGCAGAAGGGATTTTGTTTATGGTGTTTCAGCTGAGAGTGAGTGTCTGAATTTCGAGTGATAAAATACTTATAAAATTGAAGTTTATAAATGATGACACTTGCTAATGATAGTGTACTGTATATGTATTGAAGAGATTGTAATAGATATGAAAACTAAAAATCAATTACTACCATAATTATATACATGTAAATATAATATAAATGCTCTAAATGAAGTTAAGTTTGATTAAGAAACAAAGTTCATTGAGCTGAGGGATAATTGAGATGAGAAAAGGGAAAGGTGTATGATATAGTGAGTTAGTTGTTTATGATTGTCACACTGGTGACTTATATAACAACAAGAGATATTAAATGAAGTAACTTACTAATATATCACAGTTACGAGACATATTGATTATGTTTGGGAGACAATGTAATCTGCCTTGTATTATTATTATGATACAATGTGACTCATAGTGTTCCTCCTAGTTTAGATGAGTGATGTGCAACTGGAGGATGAAGGACAATTGTCTGGACTGCTAAATGATGGAGGTGATCATGGAACTGTCCCTGGGGAACTAGTGTTGAGTGAGGAGCTACAAGAACTGGAAAGTTCAGCTCATACACTACATACAAGGAAATATCCGTCAGTAGTAGTATTTCACCCAGGACCCAAGGGGACCATACTACATGTAATTATCAAGGAAGTAGAGCAACTTGGCTTACCAAGTTAGATCCTCATTTGGCTTGCATAATTCATAGCAGCTGTGTCTAAGACAACCAGTTTTCACCAATGAATTGTGCAGTTTGTTATGATCAGATTTTTAAAATTACAGTAATCAAGCTGCAGGAGATAAGAAAGAATTATTGCAGATCCAAATTAAAAATAGATGGAATAAGGCCTTGAAGAGTAAAATGTCTAAATGTAAAACGCTGGAAAGATCCCAAGTTGGCAGAAAGCTTAGAATTAGGTTATTGGATATTCTAGATAATGAGGCAGTAAAAAGATTACAAGAAACTCTATCTTGTCAGTCTGATTTTAGTGGATTCCGGGATCAGGATAAGGAAGTTATCTCTAATCATAGTGTTCAGTCTCTAGAGCAGGAAGAACCTGTTGAGACTGACTTCATCCTGTCCCCATTTTGGCAACCACTTCCACCTGGGGCAAAAGTGTTGGTTACTATGAGTGGAAACAGGCTGCTGTCGACTGCTACGTAACTGATGGATAACATTGAGTGTAAGGATAATCCAAACAGGCCTTGGGTAACGTTGGTAAGATCTAAGTCTTCTTTGTTTTCAACCACATCTGAATCTGTGGATTCCTTATTCAAGGTATTTTATGAAAATGTTTCTAAACTTCCTGATCTCTCAGCACTTACAAAGAGACGGGAAGGCTAAGCAACTGTGGGCCATCATTCATTGTTTTTAGAAGGTGAAACTACAATTTCTTGGCCTGATATTTGCCCCAAAATGATCTCTAAAATAGATGAAGTCTGGGCTAATATAGTGAAAGACTTAACATTCATTCCCGCAGATAGGAATGCTCACAAGTTTAGTATTTTGAAGTTCCAATTTAATGACAAAAGAGAGTTCCTTATATGAACTTTCCCAGTATTTGTCATCTCCAAAACAACTTGTAGAAGAAGGTAGATACTTGTTGGATCAAATTTATAATCGTGATGAAACGGGTTTCTACGGGAAACAATCTCCCCATGCTACTTTTATATCAAAGGATGACAAACAGGCACGTTGGGTAAAGATGGCTAAAGACCGATTCACTGCTTTACTAACCACAAATGCATCAGGTCAGCATAAGATAAAGCCCGACTTATCTCCCGATCAAAGAAGCCTCATGCCTACCGCAATTATGACATGAATAACTTGAATGTGAATTGGAAACAAAATCACAAGGGCTACACGATGCAAAATATTTCCCACGAGTGGTTTGATGAGTGTTTTGCGCCTGATTCACGATGTAACTGCCGAAACTTGAATTTAGATATTAAAGTGCTTCTATTTATGGACAATGCTCCTGGCCATGCCCAGTACCTGGTTGGCAGATATCGTAATGTTAAGGGGGTGTTCCTGCACCCCAATACAACCTCCATACTGCAACCACTTGATCAAGAAATAATTGCCAATGTGAAGATGCTTTACTATAAGGCAGTTCACGACAGAATGAGTAAAGTCACACTCTCTCAAGATGAGGTGAACGAAATCAACAACACTAATGATAACAATGTGGAAGACGACCCTGCTTCAGTCAGCATCTCTGGCAACTCCCCCACCTTGCCGCAAGATCCTGCTAGCAACTCCCGTAGTGACACCACCCAAGCAATTCTGGAAGCAATTTCATATCCGACAAGCTGTGGACCACATGGTAGCCGCATGGAACAAAATCACATTGGCAACCATTAAACATGCTTGGAAACCCCTCTTCCCACACCTTAGTAATGCAAGGTTGGCTGTGCAGCGTCAGACGGATTTATTAGAAGCTACAGTAGAAAGTGCAAGGAGTCTCCCTCCCAGCACCTGGTTTCCGTGAGGTGGATGCAGAGCAGATCAACGAGATGCTTAAGGAGAATGACGAAGAAATGCTGGATGATGTGGCTAATGAGTCATCTGATGAGGCAGGTATACATCCAGTGTCATCCGCGAATGATAGAGGACCGCGAAATAAAAATCCACAAATTTTGGGGGCCCCCTGTATGTATTGTATTGTATATATGTATGTATGTGTGTGTGTGTTTGTGTGTGTCTTCACACACACACACACACACATACAGTATTTACAATACAGTACAGGTAAAGGAAATTACTGTCTCTAGAATGAATGGTTCCCTGTCCCAGCCGTGAAAATGCTGGCAACTTTGAAACTACCCACAGACATTCTTGGGTACATCCAGAGTGTCATCGGCGAATAACTGAGAACCACGAAGTGAAAATCCAAGAACTTGGTGGGGAGGAGGGGGGGGGGGGGGGCCTATATCTGTAAATCTTCATTTGTGTCAGGTATTTGTATATTTAAAGAGGCATACATAGTGCATGAGGCTGTGCTCTTCATGCAGCCACATAAAGAGAAAATCTGGGGGATATGGTAGGCAAGTCCAGGATAAACAAAAAAAGCTTACTGGTAAGGTTAGCCTTCTATGGGCCTATCGTAAATGACCCACAAAAATGCATGAATTTTAACCCCTCAAAAAATTTTTTTATTGTTCGACCCCCTACTTTTGCATAAAATGTTGATCATAAAAACTGTAAATGTCCTCAAGTATATATGGTACTCCATCCTTACCTGTATTGAGTCCTGAAGAGAAAGCATAACAGTAAATGACAGAAAAATAACAAAATATGACAAAGTAAAAAAAAAAAAAAAAAGCTGTTACCTTAAAGATCTCTTGTATTGCAGTAGAATTTCCAATGAAGGTGGCAGACATTTTAAGGCCTTTTGGTGGAATATCACATACTGCAACCTTAACGTTATTTGGGATCCACTCAACAAAGTAACTGAAACAATACAGAAAGAAGGGTTTTTATTTGTACATCAACATGTGAATGTTTAAAAATAAAAAATTTGAAAATGTGGCATCAGCCTAACCTTTCCCAGATTGTAACAAGATTGGATTGATTTTACGTAAATTTATACCAAAACTGAATTTTCTATTGTTCTGAAATATAATTTACTATGTGACATAAAATAGTGTATAGAAATAGTTTAGTTATCCCTCTGAAAGATGAAATTAAATAGGACATTAAAGAGCCAGGGATGTTTTTAATATCTTATATCTGTAAGCAAACGTTAAGAGAAATCTTTGAATATCCCAGTTATCTTTGATTGTTAAATTATATGAGGTAATGTATGATGAAGTTTAATGATTGATGTATTTTGAAATGAGTAGCGAGTCCTGGAATTTTGTGGCTCAATGCACATTGATTGAAGCAGTGAATATCTTGTGGAAACTTTGTATGTTATTGTGATACTATGGAATTTTTTTCAGTATTTACATAATGTTATCTTTTTGAATGTTAATTGCAAAATAGATCAATGATTGGAGATCATAATGCTATAATTGACATAGTGGTGTTTGGATGCATGAGTCATTGTAATTGTAACATATCTAGGAAGTGGTTTTTTTTATAAACATTGTAGAAAATTAGAATGTGCAGAAATATAGTAAAATATTTAACATAGTGAACTGAGACTGTGTAAATTATCATTATTGGTGAGCTTGAATTGTGAACAGTATATGAACACCAGTCTCTTTGGAGCAGAAAACAAAAGATGCCAATCTTATATCAAATGCCAATGAAGACACATGTTGGAGGTCTCCCTCTGACAGTATTTTGTAAATACAGGGTGAGTGTTAAAATACCCCAAGAGATGGGGGCTTAGGTTTACAGCTGTTTATGTGTGGATAAGTTTTATACATGGAGCAGTTTTAACTGTGTAGCAGTTTAACTGGGAAGCAGTTTAAACTGTGCAGCTGCTTATGTGTGTAGCTGTATAACTATATAAAATATTTAACTTGGAACAAGGACTTATGTTACAGCTAAGTTGATAGACTAGTATGATTATGCATAGAAAGATATACAGTGGTCCCTCGGTTAACGAACGGTTCAATTAACAAAATTTCGGTTAACGAATTACTTCCCATAAGGATCTTCAATTCGGTTAACGAACAAAACTTCGATTAACGAAATCCTTACGACAAACACATTTTGTTGTGAGCATCAGCTGATGGGCTAGTCTGCCAATTCAGTAAGTTGTTCTATGTTTACATTCGCTTCCAGTGGAGTAAATATCAAGAAAGTTGTGCTCTTTAATATTTTTTTCATTTTTTATATTAAAATTATTAGTCATTTTAAAATTTAGTTAACATATTGATAATATATGCAGTACGGGGAACTATCTTTTGGTGCGCCCATCAGCCGCTTGATTCACCCACCAGGCGTCAGTTTGGCTTTGTTTACAGTGGAGTGAACATCGATTTTGTTGGTGTCTTGAATAATTTTGCATTTTTACATTAAAATTATTGGTCAATCTGAAATTTAGTTAACATATTGATAATGTATAGTACAGTGCAGTGTTGATTTAAATAAAAATAATCTTGAATTACACCTAGTGACCTTAAAATTTTATTGGTGAAATTACTGCATCAAGCATGGCTCCCCTGTAAGGTGATTTCTCCTCCATCTCCACTTCCTTCTCTTCTCCTCCACCCCCACTTCTAATTCCCACAATCATCATCAACCAGGAACCTTCTACATACACACCTCAAAGTAAGTGTACTTTAGTGCATTTTTTGTTTACTTTGTATGTACTTTTCAGTGAGCTGGAACCAATTACCCAATATCCCATTGAAACAATGGATTTGGTTAACCAAATTTTCGGTTAACGAATGACTCTGTGGAACGAATTGTGTTTGTTAACCGAGGGACCACTGTAATTTCACTTGAGAAGTGGTGAAATTGTCACTGAAACTTTTTACGAGTTTTATGAACAAATTAATGCCTAGTGAGAAGTTAACACCAGACTTATCTTATGATGTGTATTAAATAATTAATTATTGAGTGTGTGTATATTTAGTTAGAAATTATCACTATATAGGGTATGCATTTTTTTCTTAATAATTATGTATAACTGTATGCATATTTAATCAGAGTATCCATTTAATTCCATCTTTTCAAATAAGGAATCTCTTAATTTAATACCTGTTTTTAATTCAGATAAGGTTAACTATATATTTAACCATTTGTTGCTGCTAAACATGCCAATTGCCTCCATCTCAAATCATTACTTGCCTTACCTTGTCTGGATAATAAGGAATTAAATGGTAATACTCAAATGATCAACTAATTTACAAGTCACAGTACCAATAACAGCTGGTGTGATTTGGTCACTGGTGGTAACTCGTGATATAATAACATTCTATACAGTGGTGACAGGTGTGACCACTAAGTTTTAATACAGTGGTGACAACTGGTGTGATATTGTCATACTGATGGTAACTATAATACAAGATGGATCTACATCCAGATACTTTGATCTTCCCAACCTTTTACTGCACCTGTATGTAAGGTTTACAGCACTTCAGTCTGCTTCCTGGAGGTGTTTGACTTTTGCATTATTATGTTGGTAATGTGACCACTATATGGTGATGTTGGGGGTGTGTGGGTGGCGTTGGAGGGTGTGGGTGGCGTTGGAGGGTGTGGGTGGCGTTGGGGGGTGTGGGTGGCGTTGGGGTGTGTGGGTGGCGTTGGGGTGTGTGGGTGGCGTTGGAGGGTGTGGGTGGCGTTGGGGTGTGTGGGTGGCGTTGGGGTGTGTGGGTGGCGTTGGGGTGTGTGGGTGGTGTTGAGCAAGTGTAAGTGATGTGAGGGGTGTGTAGATGGTGTGGGGGAGGGGGGGGGATGAGTGTCTGCTTAGTGCACAGTGCCCCCCAGACATGTTAAAGGGATCCTGGAAGGAAGGCGGGTGTGGGAGCCACCCACCAGTACTACACCCCTTCCTTGCCTGCTGCTCCCAGATCACTCTTATTTCCCACACACAATATACCCCTACACTCTTATTTTTATCTTTATAGTACTGTACAGTATAATTGTCTTTATTCATAAGGAAAATTCTGTGGTTACTTATATATAACCCTTTACAGTATGAAACTATCATAGCAGTGAAAACAGTTGTCGACAACCAGACTTAGCCTGCTTTTCAATCACCACTGGAGCTCCAGGCTAGCCACCATTCCCTCCTCGTTAGTTAAGATGAGATCTAGCAGTATGGGTGTTTGCTCCCCTCTGTTATGAGTAGGATCTTTATCATGTTGGAACAAAAAACTGTCTCTCAGAGTTTCTACAAAAAGGGTAGCAGGATTATTAAGGTTGTTTGGTGTAGCTTCATTTCTCCAATCGATGTTGTTATTGTTAAAGTCCCCCTTGACAAAGAGGTGGCTAGGGTTGAGCGCCGTGGTGTTGTCAATTAAGGCTCGTAAGTTCCTTTGATTTAATAAGCTACAGTTTGGGAATCTGGAGATACATCTGACAATAAGTAAGTCACCTCCCTTTAGTTTAATTTTACAGCACTTTGATTCGTCAAAAACATCCTCCTCCTGCACCCTCACCTGGCTGACTCTAAGGTCTTGCCTAGCAGATAACCACACCCCTCTTGCAAGATGCTAGAGAATGGTTTGTAAATGAGTCATTTCCATCTATGTTGAACTCATATTCCTCTGGGTTGATTCTCCTGTTCTTGTACAACAGTTCTACTTCATCTACATAGGGTTAATATTCTTTGAATAAGGTTTCAAACTCCGCTCTCTTATCAAGGAACATGTCAGCATTAGAGTACTGTACATGACTTTCAAGCCGGAATTTGTTCTTGATCATGACTCCGGCCTACCCCCATTCTCAGCAGCTGTCTCGTTTACTAAATACATTGTATTTTGTGGGGTGTGATCAGAGATGACAATGTTTACATGGAGCTCACTACCTCCTGGGTGGAGAGGTAGAGCGGGTGGAGGGCTAAAAATACATTTGTTTATCTTATAACAGGGAGGGAAATTATAACATATATGGTTATCTAATTTCACCTACCTTCATTGGCATTGAATTCACTTAGTTGAGAAAAATTAAAGGATTGAAGCCTGAAACTAGAAAAACAAATTTAGTGGATTATACAAATTGAAGACTCCTTACTGAATTTACATTTTTCATGGGATTAAAAAAAAACTATTTGGTTTCCCTCATTACTCATCTTCATTTAAGAGAAATAGAGTATATAAAAAAGATAACAGTGGACAGAGACTCGCAGATAGCATGGGTCATCACAATACCCCTCCGACTCTAGTGCCAGAGTGATGAAAATTTTATTTTAAGTTATCTTACACAATTACCTGGAATTTTTATTTTGGACCGAGAGCATCTGTTCATCTACTTCCTTCATGGACATTTTCCCTCGGAAGATGGCAGCGACTGTGAGGTACCGGCCATGCCGGGGATCACATGCAGTCATCATGTTCTTGCTGTCAAACATCTGTTGTGTTAACTCTGGAACTGTGAGAGCTCTATAACTCTGGGACCTGTGGAAAGGAGTGTACCAGTTACTTACTAGACACACCAGGTAATACTTAACAAATATCTATTTAAACAAAATACTCAAGTGTCTCCCAAACATCCAGTGGCCTACAACCCATCTATTATTTTAACAAATATTAGAAATTCTAACTCTTCAAGGTCACTGGTTTGATCCAGAAATACTTCCAGTCTGCCCAGCTGTAATTGTGTCCCCAAATTTAAATTGTAGTTGGTAAGCTGAGGACAGCCAAGGTAAGTGCCAGCCATGCTGCCTCCTTGTATATTAAATGTGCTTCATTTAAACTGTCCCTAACAAAATGAAAAGCTTATGGGGCCCACTTTTTTCACGATAAATATAAATAATTTTTGCTAAATATCACATAGCTTCATCGTTCAGTCTCTTCTACTTATAATTTAATTAGTCTCTGTTAAGCATCATGTCTCTTAAATATTCAGCCTCTTTAATATAACAAACCGCATTCGCAAAATATGCAGTCTTGTCCCATATATGCAGATCCTACCAAACACAGTGATGTCACATCTTACGCTCCTTTAACTTTACATGCTTGGCTGGGGGGGGGGGGGGGGGGGGCACAGTGAGTGTAGGAGCATATGGCTGGGGGGAGATACCTCCACTTGCACCTCTCTTGGCCTCAGGTACTGCACGAACTGAGCAGGATAAGGGCTTTGGGTTTTGTGCCACTGTCAACTGACCCTTAGCAACAGTTGCTAAGGGTCGGGCAGCAGAGGCAGCACATTCCAGATAAGCTGTGATGCAGTGTCTGCACTATCTTGTATAATTTAAGCTTTTTTGTGCTTTCATTATTTTTCCAAAATATTATCTGCTGAAATCAACTTGACAATCGGTGGAAAAGAGGATAAAGTAAACTTAGAGCAGAGGTGGTTGTGTGGTGCGCATTCAAACTGAAATAGGCCAAACCAGCCGAGTTGCCATATGCGCTATTAAAACAAACTGCCCACTGCTTCCACACTTGCCATCACCTCCCACACAGAATACACACCCATGCTCTTCATAGTTCTTATTTTAGTTTTATATTATGTTTTCTTTATTTCCAAGTCAAGTTAGAGTATCGAAATGATTTCTCCACAATTTTTATAGTTTCATTACCATATATACTCATGTATAGTTCGAGTTTTTAAGACCCAATTTTTTGGAAAAAAATTGGGGGTCGACCTCTACATGGGAAATAATTTTGTTAGGTTGAAAAATATTTACCATTTACTACCAGTAAACAATGGAAACATATAATATGCACCAATTAGTAATGAAATGAAAAGTTGTGCTGTTCCTTCAGCAGATGAAGCTCACCAACTTACAATAGGCTAAATTACCTTACAACGTGTTTTCAGTAGTCTATGTTGAAGTTCTTAGCACAGGCTAACTTATCATATACGGTATCACAGTACTCATTGATCTACAAAAAATACCGGTAATAAAAACCTTTTCGATATTTCACACTTAATATAATACCCGGTAATCCACTGCAACCTCCTATTGTTTACAACGATGCATGACGCACCACCAGCTGTTGCATATCAGCTAGACGGTACATGTGTTTTTCGAATCGTTTTCAGTTAAGAAACTGTTACATCACACGTATATTTTACCTTAACTGTGCCTGAATGAATATATTCTCGGAAATAAATAGTAGTTTTGTTGAAACGTGATGTATTTTAATATAAAATAGGATAAAATACATGACAAAAACAAAAGTCTTTACCTAACCTTCCGATGTTCAAGAGAAGTTACTCGTTTATTTAATAGTTTTCAGTTAAAATAATGTTATATTACAATGATATTCTATTCATACAGTGCTTGATATAATACATTCACGGAAATGTAATATTTTTGCTGAAATGACGTACGTATTACAGTGGAAAGTGGGATAAAATCGTGACGCAAACAATGACTTTCGCTTTCTTTCATTCAAAAGAAGTTACTGTAAACGCTTTTCAAATGGTTTTCAGTTAAAAAAACTGTTGTATTACAATAATATTCCCTCCTAATTGACTTGAATAAATACTTGAATGGAAATATACAATATTTTTGTTGAAACTACCCGCGTTTCAGTGTAAAGTGTTGTAATAATAAATGGTAAACAATTTGCCTTCGGCACTCGGTGTTTCAGGCACGGCGAGTCTCAGTTTATAGGACGTAGAGTGTTTTTACTGAAGGTTTTGTTGTTCCATTACCCTCAAAAACTTGGGTTGACCTATAAACGAGGAATATTATAAATTAACGATTTCTTGGTCAAAAAATCAGGGTCAACCTATAAACGAGGGAGGGTTATAGTTGAGTATATATGGTATATGTAAAAATGGCAACATACAATACCATCTCCCACGGGCCACAGCTGACTTCTGGCGCGGTTCTCATAAAAGCAGGCTTCTTTAACAATTATTCTACTCTATATAAATGATGTGACTTAGAAATAAAGGAAATTTAATATAAAACTATAAAATAAGAAAAATGAAGAGCACGGGTGAGTATGCATGAAAAGTGAATGTGTGTGTTGGTGGTGGGCTGTACCCATGGGCTATAACTACGTCTTCAACTCACTAGCCTAGTCACCTCATATACAGTCATGCATCGCTTAATGTCCTAGATACGTTCTTGGAAACGTGAAGTTAACCAACTTGGACGTTGTCCGAACATCACATTGTGAACTTTGTATTTATACTTACATGTACAGTCATGCGCCGGTTAACATCCAACCGAACAACGTCCAATCGCATATACGTCCGTGCCCCCTCCCCCCCCCTCGATTAACGAGTTTCTTACGAACTGACCAGAACATGTTTTCGCTTGCATTTGGCGGTCCACCAGCTGTAGTATTTGTCCGCCAGTACAGTAATCGGTTCTAGGGTTTAAATTCCTTACCATTTTAGTAAATATCAAGAAGTTTATACTATTCAATAATTTTTTAAGTTTAATATTAATTTTTTAGTAATTTTAACAATTATTGAACATGCTATCCAGCCTGCCAACACACCATACAGGCGTCAGTCTTTGTGTCTTTTCAGTGGAGGTAACATCTTGTTTGAGACTCTTCAACTAAATGCTTTTTTCTGTGTTTGCAAGCAAATTATTGGTCATTTTGAAATTTATTTTACATATTGACAATATATAATGCAGTGCAGTGTTGATTTAAAGAACATAATCTTGAATTACACCAAGAGAACTAAAATTTTATGGGTGAACTGGCGCCATGGGGTGACTTCTCTTCCACCCCAATGCCTTCTCTTCTCCTCCACCCCCATTCTAATTCCCATCATCATCATCATATCATCCAGGAGCCTTCTACATGCACACCTCAAAGTAAGTGTACCTTTCTACCTTTTTTTTGTTGAATTTAGGCAATTTTCGGTGAGCTGGAACCAATTACCCCAAAACCCATTGAAACAATGGTTTCGGTTAACGAGCAACCTTCTAGAACAGATTGTGCTTGTTAACCGAGGGACCACTGTACTAAAATTTTTATGTCTTTTTGCAAATATAGCTTGTTTATACAGATATTCAAATAAATCACTATTTTATAAGAATCCCAGCAATGTAAGTCATATTCACCCAGGTCGCTTGGGTGGCAAATTATGAGAAGAGCTTAGTCACTCTTAAGGAATGATAAATAAGCACGCAGGCCTTCAGCGCCAACTGTCAAATCATATCACCTCACCTCCCGCTCCCCTCCCTCCCACGCTCCCTCGCGTGGGGGGTTAAAGGCCTTAAGTTTTTCATATAATATCTCAGACTATAGAATATAAATTGCATTGCTGAAATCCTTGCAAGACAGAGATTAATTTGAATATAAACGTCATATATTTTGCTCAAGAGATAAAAATTGTAGTACATTAGTGTACATTTTATAATATAAAGTTTTTCAACTGTATTTTTGGGTAGATTTACATAAATTTCTTCATTTATTTTCATCCATTTACATGCACACACCATACTAAAAGAAACGTAAAAGAAGTAATGACCTTAGTGCAAAGCTGGAGTGCATATTTACTAATTTGATTACGGTACTAAAATTGTTATGTCTAGAGCAAATTATAGCTGTTTATATTTAAAATAATCACCATCTTACAAGAATCCCAGCAATGTATATTATATTCACCCAGGTCATTTCACTGGCTTTATATAAGAGAGAAGCTTAGTCACTTAAGAATTGATAAATAAACACGCGTTAGACCTTGGGCCCGTGCCAACTATCCAAAGTACCACCTCACCTCTCGCTCTCCTACCCCACACGCTCGCTCGCTCCCTTTCCCCCATCTGCCCAGCATTGCTGGAATCCTTGTAAGACAGTGAATAATTTTAATATAAACGTCATGTATTTTGCACGAGATAAAAATTAATCACCTGTATCACATTACAGTAGTGATTTAAGAGTAAGAGTGTATATGTACGTATATAGTATTCCACATACACGTAAGTATAAAGACAAAGTTTATGTGATGATCAGACAACGTCCATTTCGGTTAACGTCACGTTTTCAAGAACGTATCTAGGACGTTAACCGGCACATGACTGTATGTGGAATATTGCAGTGTACTTATACTGTACAATATTGACTAAATTCACTAGATAACGTACACAACTCATGAAACACAGAGGTTAAGAAGGCTAATAAAATAACATAATGTTTACATTGCCGACAAGGCAAAACCAAGCATACACTCTTATACAGCTTGTAAACTTTTTATTTCGTAAGTCAGGAAATCAAATTAAAAGTACTGGACTACACTACACTAGCCAAAAAACATAAACCAGTAACATAGGCATTTCTTATATCTATCAAAACAGATTATGGATACATAGTTACTGTACTGCATCATCATACGCCTGGAAGCACACTCTATTTTGTTTAAGAACACATGATGCATGCATGAGTGCGTCCGCTCTAAAGCCACTTACGTCCGCTACGTCCCGTTGTCTGAACATTTTTTTTTTTATCCCCCACTATTTTCTTACTATTTTTATGGGCCACAGACATATATGCGATCGGACGTTGTTCGGACGGACATAAAGCGACGCATGACTGCATTGTTATTTGTAATGAAACCATAAAAGTTGTCAAAAAATCTTTACAATACTCGAATGTGGCTTAGAAATAAAGAAAATATAATATAAAACAAGAAAATGAAGAGCAAGGGCATATATGTGTGAGAAATGAATGTGTATGGAGGCAGTTCTAGCCAAGGCCTTGGCTATAAATTATGTGGCCGATGCACCAGCCCAGCCGCCTTGTACTATATATTGTTAATTGTGATGAAACAAATAAAAGTTGTGAAAAAATCATTACAATACTCTTATGTGGGCTTTAAATGTGTGAGGTGACATCATGGCATACACACCCACCACTGTGGCCACCACATGTCTGTGAGTCAACTGAGCTAGGTAATAGTCTGAACTGTGTTGCGAGCTGGATGTGTGGGAGGTATGTGTGTGTGGAAGAACTTATTCTTTGTACATATATTAATATATACTGTACCAATAAATGTGAGGAATAAATACAAAAATAATAATAAATAAAAGAAAAAATACAGCATTGCCATTTAGCAGATGGTGAGAGAGCACAGCAGTGAGTGAGGAAATGCCAGCTGTAGCTCTTTCCCTCCCACCCTCAGTGCTTGCTTCTACACATAATGATTAATTCCCTTTATGTTTTTAACCTTATGATAATTATTTAACATTTTTGGGGGCACATACTGTGTGTGGTGTGCATTTAAACTGAAATAGACGTAACCAACCATGTCGCCAGGTGTGCGACTTCATGGCTGATTTAAGGAATTTTTAGAGTACAGTAATTTTGACAGTAAAACCTTGATTAATCGGACATCAATATATCGGAATTTGCTTTTTTCTGACTCTGAGGGCGCCCTAGTCACCAGAAATACAAAAATAAAAATAAAATAAAATAATTAAATAAATAAATAAATAAATAAATAAAAATAAAACAAAAATTAAAATAAAATAAGTGCATATATGGTTAGGACTGGTTTGGGTTGGTAAAATTCTACCCTTGTTAGTTCAGTTTAGGTTTTGTAAATTTTGAGAACTGGTTGAATACATCTTGGTCTCACACAGAGTTCAGATTTGTTTTTATTTATACCTTACTCTGGATTCTTGTCACATCCACATTTTATCCATGATTTTAGTTATGCCTAATTTCAAAGTCCCATATTCAGTTTAAAAATCATGCACATATAATACAATAACCATACCCTCTGGATGTGAGTGGTGCAAATCCTGGCATGAAGAAATGGAGACGAGGAAAAGGCACCATATTGACTGCGAGTTTCCTGAGATCAGCATTAAGCTGGCCCGGGAACCTAAGACAAGTGGTCACACCTGACATTGTTACCTGTAAAGACAATACCTGGTCAAAAGACATGTAAAACACAATTCTAATGCCAAAGTAAATATAAAACATTCACTGCCTAATGCATTAAAACACGATGAAAACTAATTAAATAAACAATGATAGAAAATAAACTAGCTGAAGAAGCTGAAGCAATCATACATGTTTCCCCCAACACCATTGAATCTGAGACTTTGAAGACATTAGACTAACCTGAAAAGATACACAATAGGCTCTACATCCCTAACTAGTGTGCTAGCCACGTTAGTCCAAATAAATATACCTTCCATTTTCAAGCAGCAGATTTTCAAGGTGTGTTGCAAAGAAGAATGAAAAATATATAAAATAACACAAACAAGAATTCTCGAAGGAAAGGAAGGGTATAATAATAACACAAGTGCATCAGTACATCATAATATAGCATTTTGAGATGTTTCATTAGTTTTCCATTCTAAATATAATGAAAAGATAAAAGCATTGTAGAATTGTAATTGTTGTTATACCTGGAATAAACAAAGTATACGGTGCATCTCATGAGATTAAAATGCAGTTCTATGAGAGTAAACCCTAAGAGCATCAAACTTTAAAAAATTTACCTTTTAACCAATTTTACCAATATAAAGTTATACTAAAATGTTTCTTCATATTCCTTTGACCTGCTATGTAGTCAACATTAGACCTATAAGTAGTCCTCCATTAACACAAAGAAACTTTTCTAAAATGTATCATGCTTTGCAAAAACATGTACAGTACAGTACCCAGTCAAGTCACAAATTCTTTTTAACTAATATATACAGTATTTATATTTTAAAGTTATTTAAATGTTTCTTCAAATTCCAGTACAGAGTAGAATAAGAATGGTACAAGCCCTACTTACTGACACAAGATGATTGAGATCACCATAAGATGGAGATGTGAGCTTGAGCGTTCTGAAGCAAATGTCATAAAGAGCTTCATTATCAATACAGAAAGTTTCATCAGTGTTCTCCACCAACTGATGCACAGACAGGGTTGCATTGTATGGCTCCACAACTGTGTCTGACACCTGAGGAAGGACAAAGCCCATGTTTTCATTATTTAAATAAATAATATTGAGTAAAAATACAATGAAATTGGTAGGTTCTGTCCTGTCTATCATGATTGCAAACTAGTCAGCAATCACGACATATAAAAAAAAATATATATATATATATATATATATATATATATATATATATATATATATATATATATATATATATATATATATATATATATATATATATATATATATATATATATATATATATATATATATATATATATATATATATATATATATTATACAGTATACACTTATAATCTGTGGAAAGATGAATGCAGAGTGGGGCCTGAAGTTACCCACAACTTAAAAATGTAAGTTGAAATTTCATGCATTCACATAAAAGTGCATGTACAGTACAGTACCATATCTCATAAAAATTTCATAATCCTAAAAAGGATGGATAATGTGAACCCCAGCCACTTTGTTGATGTCACACACCACCAACAAGATGGTACTGTACATAACTATAAGCTCGCTAAGTTATGCAGAATGAAAAGGAAATACATCTTCACACATAAGGTGGTAGACCCATGGAACGGTCAACCAGCCTAAGCTGTGGAATCATGAACAGTACTGAGTTTCAAAATAGCCCTTGATAAAATTATCAAGAACAATAGAGGATTCTACACAGGCCACTGGCCTCCTTCCCTTGGCATGACCACCTCACCTCACCTAACCTCTACTGACACACCCCCTCCCAAAAATATTCCTTTCTAACAATGTTAATGAAATCCAAAATTTATTGAGTTTACTCTATTTATATACTGTATCAAGCTTTCTATCACATAATTTGCTAAAAGAAAATTTTATGTTAAGTAGATGTGAATACAGTACTGTACTTGCATACCATAATTGCAAACTCAAATAAATCATAACTCACTTTTGGACTTGGAATAACTGAGAATGTGTTCATAATTCTGTCAGGATATTCTTCACGTATTTTTGAGATGAGGAGAGTACCCATCCCTGAACCAGTACCACCACCTAAAGAGTGTGTCAACTGGAAGCCCTGTAAGCAGTCACAGTTCTCTGCCTCCTTTCTCATGACATCCATGACCGAGTCCACCAATTCTGCTCCTTCTGTGTAGTGGCCTTTTGCCCAATTGTTGCCTGGGAGGAGTAGAAATTATGAGGGTCAAAGGCAGGGAACAACAATAATACAGTAAAATATTTCTTACTCCTAACTTGCCTCTACAGTAGTTAACTCTACACCATCTACTGTTTCTTTGAGGTAAAATATCATATCTGATATCTCTAAATATTTTATTTATGGTAATAAAACAATATTACAGTACAGAAAGGGAAGAGAGATTATCGACTAAAGGAGGAGAGTTAATGAGACGAAATGCCTTTGATTCCACCCTATCTAACAGTTGGACAGAAGAACCACCCCAGATATGAGAACAGTACTCCAAGTCAGGATGAATGAATCCCTTATAAACCTGAAGCAACTAACTGCTCAGGAGTGAAGTAGCTATGACATCTGTACAGCATCCCCAGCTTTAAGGAGACAGCTTTATCAATTTTGTGGATGTGTGGCTTCCATGATATGTTAGAGGAAACAGTGAGGCCTAGCATATCTATTTTAGAATTTTGCAAAATGATTGTGTCCTGAAATGTAATTTGTGGGAGATCTTCTATTTTGGAATGTGTAATTGGTAAATACAGGACTGTGTTTTATTACCATTGAATTTAACCAAATTTCTACCTTCCCATTCAGAGATGCTGCACACACCAAGGAGATGGAAGGGGAGACGGCACAGGTGATTTTTGCTCCTTAAACTTTGGGGAAGTACATCTCAGTCCTGTTGATTCTGTTTGTAATCTTGAAATGTATTTGGACCCCCAACCTAAATTTTTAAAGAACATAAATTCAGTACAGTAGACCTTTCCCATTCGAGGGTTTACGATTCGCAGTAAGCAGCTGGTGGCTCAGGGGGCTTGCCTGCTGGCCTTCTCTCGCAGTGCAACGAGTCACCCCACGCACCCACGGCGTCTCATCTCAGTCTGTTTACCCTCACCCAGTACCAATGACCTAGCATCCCATGTTATAATCTCAAAATTTTAATTTTTATTTGTGAAAATGGCCCTGAAAAGACTGCCTAGTGTCAGTGCTAGTGATGCTAGTGGAGTGAAACATAAAAGGCAAAAGTCAGTGATGACCCTGGCAAAGAAAATTGAATTATTAGACAAGTTAAAAGAGGGGACGAGAGCTGCAGCGGTTGGTCGGTTATTTGGCGTGAACGAATCCACAGTGCGGTACATTAGAAAGAATGAACAAGCAATTCGTTATTCTGTTCAACCGAGTGCTCCTGAAAGTGCTAAAGTGGTGCGGGTTATTCATAACAAGAACATAGTGAAAACTGAGAAAGCGCTGAACATTTGGATTGAGGACCAACACCACAAAAAATGTTCCGGTCGACAGCAACGTGATTCGTGAAAAGGTTAAAAGTCTTAATGCTTATTTTTATGAGTCAACAGGTGGTGAAGGGGCTAGTGTGGCTACTGAACCAACTTTTAGTGCCAGTAAAGGTTGGTTCAAGAATTTTAAGAAAAGGGTCTCTCCATAATGTGAAGCTGACTGGGGAGGCTGCATCAGCTGACCACACAGCCGCAGATGCATTTCCTGCCAAGTTAAAGAAAATAATATAAGAGAATGGTTATAGACCAGAGCAAGTGTTTAATGTTGGAAGAAAATGTCTGGTAGAATGTACATAAACATGCAGGAGAGGCGTGCCTCTGGGTTCAAGGCAGCCAAGGACAGAGTGACGCTCATCTTCTGTGGCAATGCGGCTGGCCACATGATCAAGCCTGGCTTGCTTTATCGCTCAGCAAACTCTTCCATGAAACACAGTCTTAAGATGGTCTGAGGAATCAACCAGGGATTGTTTCCCTACCAGGAAATGCTTAAAAACCTCAAAGCCAAGAGGAAACAACTACCAATCACCATGTTTACCAAGAAAGAACCAGCTATTATCGCTACCGCTCCACCCACCTCCCAGCTACCAGCCACCTCACCAGCCACCTCCCGGCCACGCGCCACCTCACCACCCACCTCCCAGCTACCCGCCACCTCACCACCCACCTCCCGGCCACGCGCCACTTCCCGGTCGCGTGCCACTCCACCAATCACCACTGATTCAACCTTTTCCACCAGTGATCCTGATGAGCTACCGATGCTTCAGCAACCAGATGTCTCCCTATGTACAGTGCATCACTTCATCAAGCTCCAGACTTCCACATATGAATGTAAGTACAGTATTGTGACTTAAGTTGCTCATACACAGTATACGTATACTGTACCTGTATATTAGTGCACTAAGGTATTATATGTGGCTATTCGTGGTTTTACCAATTAGCGCCATTTCTTGGAACCTATCCCTCACGAATGGTAAGGGTCTTCTGTACTTAGGAGCTGCAACTTTCATATTCAAATTCTCTATTATGTTAAACAGTTTTGGGATAAACAGTGTCTTGTGACACAACTGTATTACATTCACTTATTGTGTCTCAGGTTGCCTGTTGTAACTCTTCATGGGTCTGCCTACCTAATTATCTACTGAAGAAAGTTCAAACAGTGTTGAACAGGGTTGCCAGGCTTATTTTTGCTCTTTCAACGAGGACTCCCAGTACCCCATTATTGATCAAATTATTTTGGCTTCCAATTAAAGCTAGGATAGAGTTCAAACTCTCTCCAATGAATTTTACGACATTAATGATTGGTGAGCCCAAGTATTTGGCCAACCAACTAACTCTACTGACTACACACCCTGAAATGATTTTAGGTAATATGATGATCCATCACGCCTTCAGGAACCTAAAGCAGTATGGAAATGTTCTTTTGCTGACCGATCCTTTTCCTATACAGCATCCATATTGTACAATTTGTTGCTTGCATCAGTGGAAGCCTTTAAGAAACAACATAAAACCTTTCTTTTTTTGAAAGCTTATGATCCTGAACAGGGTACAATGATGGAGAATTACAGGGTTTAAGGAAGTCTTAAAGCTTAAGAGTATATGAATGAGAGAAATCAAATTGTCACTTTTTGTGATCTTTTATTGTATTTTTTTTTTTTTATTCTCGTCTTTGACTTTGCAGTGTTTCGAGCGCTAGTGAATTATTTAAAAGAACTGGTGCTTTTGAGAAACAAATGACCAGCATTTATTATTACTATGAAGTACCTCCTATAGTACTATAAATCCATAAGTTCAAATCATGATGTCTCTCCAAAAACTGAAAGGACTCTGGGGCTGCTCTATTACTGCATATATGACAATATAGGCTGACCCATGGCCATGACGTCAATAACATTATTGTGTCAAGTTGTTAACCCTTGTGACTGGGAGCAGGTTGACTCTGACCTCAATTTCACATCACAGAGGGGATGTTGACCTGTCACTCCCTTTGATGATGACCAGAGTTGTCAACTGACAGGTAAGCAGGTTCACCGTGTACTTCACATACTAACTCATCTGGGGTCGAAGGTGCTTCGCAGAAACAGAAATATTGCTTCTTCTCTCCCTATTCAGATCAAGAATCATCTGTCATGGTGGACAAATTTGGACAATCTAATCGGTTCATCACCCTGGGTTCCCCTCAAACAGACTTGGTCATTTGTACGGACGTGTCCGAAATAGGATGGGGATACCATTTCTCAAAAGGAGAGTTCCGTCAAGGGAAGTGGAGCAACTCCCTTTGGCACAAACACATAAACGTAAAAGAATTAGCAGTAGTCCTGTTCTTTTTGTTGGCAAACCCAAATTTCAAAAGTATAACAATCCTGTTTGCTATGGACAACAAAATGGCAGTATTTTGTCTCAATCATAAAGGCTCAACCAAATCTTGGCCCCTTCTAAAACTGTCAGAAAAATTTTTCAAAGTTTGTGTAACACAAAAACTACTTCAAAGCAACTCACATACTGGGAGCACAAAACACTTGGGCAGATGCACTGTCCCGTCTCAGGCCAGTATCGACGGAAACAGAATGGTCCCTGTAGATATCAGAGTTCAAGAGTCTAGTGAGGAAGTTTGGAACTCCAAAAATAGATCTTTTAGCCTCAAAAAACAATCACAAGATACCACTTTATGCATCTCTGGAACGATCGAATCTTTTAAGAAATGCTCTACTCATAGATTGGAACCGTTGGAATTCACTCTATCTGTTCCCACCAGTGAAAATGTTGCCCAAAGTGGTTCACAAACTCAGATCCTTCCAAGGAAAGGTCCTCTTAATTACACCATATTGGATCCTACAACCTTGGTGTCTCGATCTGTTGGACTGGTGCCCGCATCCACTACAATTGCAACAGGGATACCTAGAACAGGTACTGCACCCTCAGTTCGAGATATCCTTGGCACTTCACACTTGGAGTTTCTCAAAAGATGTTTAAACAGATTGTTGGGTAATTCCAATATAGTTAACCAAGTGACAGCAGGTCATAGCCCCATACTTCTATACAATATGAGAAAGCTTGGAATTATTTTCAAAAATTTATCAGGTTAACGACTCCAATCACATTGTCGGAAACAGTGGTGTTAGAATTTTTAGAATTTCTGTTCAGTTAAAGGCCTTCAAGGATCGACACTTGCATCTTATAAATCAGCATTGGTTGACCCTCTGGCATGAGGTTTCAATATTACTTTGAACCCAAGAATTTATCAAATGCTCAGATCGCCCTTTTTCATTCAGAGACCCCCCTTGGCCGAAGAGAATCCCACCTTGGTCTCTAGAAAAAGTTACTAAATTTCTTATGGGGCCTAATTACAATACAATATAAATCTGAACCGGGACAGATGTCTTCAGAAGGCAGCCTCCCTTCTAGCAATAGCAACAGGTATGAGAATCATTGAGCTGATTTAAATTGCCAATAATCAATCATTATTGGTATTTTCTGAGGAAGATGTCACCCTTTTTCCTACGGAGATCCTAAGAAAAAATGAAAGGGAGGATCTTCAAGCCCAACCTATCAGGATAAAACGGCCAATGGATGAGACAAGGGTTCCTCATATATTGTGCCCAGTTAGGAATCTTCAAGAATGGTTAACCAGATTCCCTAATCGAGGCCCCTATGTATTCTCATCACAGGATGGTAAGAAATTGTCTCCTAGTCAAATGACAAAATATTTATCTTAGTTAGTGACTCAAGCAGACCCTGACTAGAAATTTTTGGCACATGACACCAGGAAATACGCAGGGTCTGTGGCCTTTCTGCGGCATATGAGCCTCAGTCAGATCAAAGAAGTGAGCTTTTGGAAATCTTCAAAAACCTTTCAAAACAGCTATCTTCAGCTATCTCTGAAAGATGCTTCACATGTGGTGGTGCTGGGGTCCCCTCCCCCACCTAGTCAATCTCCATCACCAGGACCTTCTTCTTCCTCATCAGAACAAAGTGAGTATCCTCATTGAGATATGTAAATTAACATTTTACCTTCCGGTAAATGTTCCGAACATTGGAAAATATTCCAAACAGTTTATAATTATAATCTGGACCTAAGCTAGCGGAGCCTTATAAGCAATGTCACCTCTCTCTCCACCTCCTGCTCAGGTAATCAAAGCTAGAGGTCGCATTCTGGATTGGACTAAAAGCCGATTTTTTCTAAAAAAAACGTTTTTTGTGATATAGTCCAGAATGCGACGTCGACATCCCACCCATCTCCACCCCTCGAGAGTTGACATTTGTTTACTGCTCGCTCTAGAGCAAGAGATGACGGTAGCAATGCGTGTGATGGAGGGTGCAGGAGGGGGTTTTGAGAATTGCAATTAAATGCCAGGAAGCAACGTGTCCTAATATTATGTATTTAAGTAATTATTAGATGTTTTAATTGCCTGTATGTTGGCTTGGCGAGTTAATGCTAGGCATCAACATACCTAGGTATAAGGCTAGACGTCGCATTCTGGACTATATCACAAAAACTTCTTTTTTTTTTTTTTTTTTTTTTAGAAAAAACAATATTTTTTCCCTTACTCTACCTTCTTTACCTGCCTCACCCACTATCAACAATAAAAATAAAAGTAATGTATACATACCAGCTCCACTCTGGCCAAAAACAAAGTTATCTGGCCTGAAGATCTTACCAATGGGGCCAGACCTCACTGCTTCCATCGTCCCTGGCTCAAGATCCACAAGGACTGCTCGAGGGACATAACGGCCACCTGGAAAAAAAATAAAAATAAAAAATCTAACCAAAAGAATACAGTATAGTAAACATAAATGTGTCACAATGACGTGTAGCCTGATACAGTACAAGCTACAATGCTGACACTTCTTAACTCTGATAGCTCCATCCACACCAGACCCTACTAAGTATTGTTGGGTGTTGTGATGTTGAATCGCACATAGGAAGGAGGTGAGAAGGGAAACTCAGCTATGGCATTTTCTCTATATAAATATATTATAAACAAAACAGTCTGGTGCTGGGAAGTTGCTGCCTGGTAGAGGAGTTGCTGTGCAGGAGCTTCTTTAGAGGAGGTGTTGTGTGTTGCAGAGCTCTTGGTAGAATGCCTTTCATAGCGAGGCTGTGAGCTTATATACACATCCACCGGAAGTAAGCGTTGCTGGTGGCCGACCCCCGCGAGTCTAGACGGCTAGGCTTGTCAGAGAAACTTGACGCAGGATCAGCTGATTAGCGACTAGCGGCAGTGGCAGTTGTAGGGGAGAGTATCCACTACAGTACCTTTGATGTTTCTGGTGCTACTCTGAGCACTTCACTATCAATTTCACTAACAGCAAGTAAAGAAAACTAAACAATAAGTAAAATACTAAACATTAAATCGTTTTTCTGTATGGATTTTAATATCTTCCTCCATGTCAGTTATCAACATAATTTCCCAATGGAATGTGTCTAATTTCTTAACATTTATGAAAAATGTATCAATATTTTTTTCAAAGACTTGTGTCATATGTGTCAGTCACCATTCCAGCCCAGAAATTGCCAGTGCCATCAGTCAGCCAGTTGTCTAAGAAGACTACTCCACTCATCTTCTCTCATGTGTTGCCAATAATATCCGTACACTGCCCCATTGCTTAACTTGGGTTTGTTCAATGCAGATTCGCTCAAAAACAGTTTTTTTATTGCTACCCAGTATCGCTTAACACGGGGATAAGATTTGCTTGAATACAGGTTGAACTGGGCTACCACAGTGAAAATTTGGCTGAGCGGGGTCGGGTAGAAAATGTTTTGTGTGGGCCAGCGGTCAAGTCCATTATAATTCACGCATAGCATCTGCAGCAGACCAGTGGTCGAGACCCATACAGTCCAAGGGTAGCATCCCCATGCTACGTGGACTTAGAATTTAGCTAGTGCTTGGTCTGGCCACAACCAATTTTTTTGCTTGGATTAACCTCAATTTTTTCGCCTGCTTTTGTCACCATGGCTCCACCTAAATGTCCTGTAAGTAAATTCAGATTTTTTTTTTTTTTATAATGTATGAAACAAACACCATTTTTTTATCTGTATAGCAGTACAGTAGTTCATAAATAAGTAAGAGATATGGGAAGCAGCATATGCTATCACGTCGGATCTTTAGACCAAACAGTGGTATGAAGAGGGGGACTGGCAGGTGGCTGCTGCCCTGTATCACCTCACACAAGCACATACAAAAACACAATGACCACCAACACCACACTGCCTGCATATAACTTTACTTTATAATCTTTGGTACAATCACTTCTCCAGCATCACCGTGCTCCAGCAAGATTTGTGTTATGGTTACTCTTCAACCCCTAATTTCTGGAAGATAAACTAACTTTGTATATAATTTTTTATTCAGTTACATGCACATACAATCCTGCATACAGAACCGACCAACTGCCCAACCAGATAGTTACCTAATAAATGGCAGAGAGGATAAAGTAAAATATGATTTTTTAAAAACTTTTACCTCTTCACCACTGATCAGCTCATTAGCCGCTTGGGTGGTCGGCAATGTCTCTGATACACACTAATGGCATGTACTGGCTCCTGAATATATTGGAACCTGCTCCAGTGTTGGTCAAGTCTGGCCTTGAATGAGCTCACACTTGGTGCTGTCACAACACTGGCAGATTGATCCAAGAGTTCACAATTCTCACTCCAAAAAAGTCTGCCTTCACAGTTTTCTGGACTTGTGGCTTCTTAACTTTGAGCTGTGACCCCTTGTGGGGTGGACGTCTGCCAGCTCCAGGTAAGTACATTCGATCAAGTAGCGCCCCCTGATATGTTTATACATTTCGATTAAGTCACCCCTTGCCCGTCTGTAGTATAAGCTAGGTAATTGCAGGTCCTCCAATCTCTCTGGGTAACTGAGGTTCCGTAGAGCAGGCACCAGTCTGGTTGCCCTCCTTTGGACATTCCTTTGGACATTTTCAATCAATTGAGTCTCTAGCATACCACGGGGACAAGACGGGGTGACAATACTCCAGACGGGGATGCACCTTACTCTTGAAGAGCGCGATGAGCAACGGACCATCCAGTTATCTAAAAGACCTTCTTATAAGTCCTACTACAATAGTTCCGATGCCTGATTCACCTTCTTCTCACAATGGCCCAAGAACTAAAGTTCATTGTCGACATACCGTACACATCCAGGTCCTTTTCACATTCAGTCTCAATTAATGCAGTCTCTTTGTCCTGTTAGGGCATGTGATATGCCTCCTTAAGATCCTGTTCTGCAAATGCCGGGAAGAGCAAAAGGCCCCCAATGACTGGAAAATGGCTTATGTGAGTCCTATATTCAAGAAGGGTGATCGTCACTCCACGAATAATTATAGACCAGCGAGCCTGACCAGCAAAGTGTGCAAAGTACTATAGTGCGATTTTTCTCAGCTGAGAAGAGATGCCCCGCCCCCTCCCCAAGAGTTACAGCTGATTGGCTGTTACAAACCTGTCCGATTTTGTCCTGAAGTAATGATGTATTTCTAAACGAGTTTATTCATAATAATCGTTGGGATGACCGTTTCTGACAAGAAAGATATTTAGCTAAATTATATAAAGATCCGTACATTCATTATTTCAAACATAAGCATGTAGGAAGGGAAGTTTATCATAAGTATTATACACGGATTAACTGTTAATCTCTGGTAGCAAATTCACGCTTTCGGAAGATGCACTTAATACAGTGACCCCTCGGTTAACGAACTCAATCCGTTCCAGAAGGTCGTTCGTTAACCGAAACCATTGTTTCAATGAGTTTTTGGGTAATTGGCTCCAGTTCACCGAAAATTTCCTAAATTCAACAAAAATGGTAGAAAAGTTCACTTACTTTGAGGTGTGTGTGTAGAAGGCTCCTGGATGATGATGATGATGGGAATTAGAATGGGGGTGGAGGAGAAGGGAGAAGAAAAGGCATTGGGGTAGAAGAGAAGTCACCCCATGGCGCCATTTCATCCATAAAATTTTAGTTCTCTTGGTGTATTTCAAGATTATTTTCTTTAAATCAACACTGCACTGCATTATATATTGTCAATATGTAAAATATATTTCAAAATGACCAATAATTTGCTTGGAACACAGAAAAAAAGCGTTTAGTTGAAGAGAGTCTCAAGCAAGATGTTACTTCCACTGAAAACAGAGAGACTAAGGCCTGTCTGGTGTGTTAACAGGCTGGATGGCACACCAGAAACTAGTTTCTTTACCTTCAATTATGTTCAATAATTGTTAAAATGACTAAAAAAGTTAATATTAAACTTCTAAAATTATTGAATAGTATAAACTTCTTGATATTTACTAAAATAGTAAGGAATTTAAGCCCTAGAACCGATTAATGTATTGGCGGACTGATACTAAAGCTGGTTGCCCGGTCAGTGCAAGCGAAAACATGTTGAGGTCGGTTCGTAAGAAATTCGTTAACCGAATTTTTGTTCGTTAACCGAATTGAAGATCCTTATGGAAGGCAGTTCGTTAACCGAGGCGTTCGTTAAACGAGGGGTCACTGTATATGCTTATTTTTACCCACAATAAGGCATACTAAGACAAATTACGTACTGTATCAGTAATACTAAATTTTGCAAAAACAACATTTTTAAAGATGAGAATCACATTGAAATATTACACAACCGTTAGCACAGGCGGGAAAAATATGAAGTTGTTCGCAGTTATATTTCCCGCCTCTGCTAACAGTCGTGCAATATTTCAATGTGATCCTGATCTTTTAAAATGTTGTTTTTGCATAATGTAGTATTACTGTTACGTAATTTGTCTTAGTATGCCTTATTGTGAGTAAAAATAAGTATATATTAAATGCATCTTCCGAAAGCATGAATTTGCTACCAGAGTATAACAGTGGAGGTTTGTGACAACCATGGAGTGTGTTATCCAGGTTGTATCTTGGTGTGAATTACAGACCTGGCTGACTCGGTGGTAATTCTGAGTCAGGTTGTGTTATTACCCGCCAACCTGTATGGCTTAAATCCTCCTGAATGTGTCATTATTGACAGGTTATAAATAGTGTATCTGTAGCAGGTAAAGTATTACTTTACTAAGACTGAATAAATTTATACAGACAAGATCTGTGTTTGTTATGGATGTTAAGTGAATCAACTGTGCTGATGATCTTATGTGATGTCAGGCTATCCCTGTGATTCCTAGTACAGTCTCACCCAAATGTTTGTTAATTCTCCCAGCCAGCTGCACTGCCTGCTTCAGATGTATGAACTTTAGTCTGTTACTTCGAACCTTTAGATACATTCGTATCTGTTCCATGTTCTGGTTGGTACTGAGACAGTTTCAAACATCTGAAGCAGGCAGTGCAGCTGGCTGGGAGAATTAACAAACTTTTGGGTGAGACTGTACAGTAGTGGTAATAGTGTGATCCCTAGCCAAGATACTTAATGGTGCTATAAATAATAATACTGTACAAGTGTGAGTGTTACCTAAAGGTGCTTGTAATGACCACCATATGCTTGGGTCCATTGAGCTGTTATTTTTCTACCAAAGTTTTAAAAGTGTTAAGTGAAGAAAATTTTTCTGATCACAAAGTAAGACCAAATAGCATTTGTTAAGCAATGATTTAAGCCATTTGGGAGTTTCCTTTAATTTGTAATTGATGGTTCAAGTCAAAGTAACAACAGTTGATATTTATAAATAGTAAATACCCGGTAAGTACATGTATAATACAGTATGTGTATCACTCTTCATTCCATCTAATATAAGATTGTCAAAAAATATCATTTAGACTTCACGCACCTTGACCTCTCTACCAGTACCAAGTTAATTCAGAGGTTTTACTGTTGATGTTACATTATATTCTGATTAAAAATCTCCGTGGTGGCAGCATTACAGTTTAATAACTAGTGAAGAGAATGTGTACTAGTATGCAGTACTGCCCATTGATATGCACAGTACACTGTAGGGTTTCCCAGATACAGTATGCCCAAAGAACAGAATATAAGTAAATAAATTTAAAGAAATTATATACTGTACAGCAGTGGGATTAATTATAATAATTCCCTACTTTACACTGGTACACTTTAAATTTTAACTGTGTAGGCCTACCTGATTCCACCTGCTATTTATCACACATACAGAATACTGTAATAAAAGCAACCTTGTGTTTTACATACTACAATAAGCATTATGCAACTGTACCTGTGGCCTCATTGTAGTAGACATTGATCCTCTCCAGTTGCATGGAACTTTCTCCATCTCCATTGACAAACTGGCCCACTGGGTCAATCCCATGTTCATCACTGATAACTTCCCAGAACTGTGAATATACATTACATCAAAATAGTTATAAGAAAAAACAAATCTATACAGTACAACTTTATGATTATACAAACTTATTAAGAATGCCATGAAATCAAACATAAATTACAAAATATTACAGGTGACTTAATTATCTTTAGCACTGTACTGTACAGTATATCTTTAGCACTGTACTGTATTTCACACTTAGATGAAAAGTACAGCTAAATTATATTACACAGCAATTACAGTATTTGTAGTACAGTATGTGGATAGAGGGAACTCAATACAGTATCAAAGTGAAGAAGTATTTTAAATATATACCTGTACCATATGTTATAATTTTTGTTGTGCACAGACTATGGTTTGCCCACCTCAATATTGAAAGTTAAAGTGGGTCCAATAGGCATACTGTGTTTCCTTTATGCACATGGCCGGTAATGCACTCGGCCGCATTCACTTCCCTAAGTTGTAAACTTAGATGCCCATTTACAGCAGCAGCATTCAAAACAAAGTAAAATAATAATAAACAGTACATTAATTAACTGCCAAAATTCCTGATCATTTTACAAAACAAGAAACAGGAATGTTAACTGTACAGTACTGCCAATTGTACTTTAATTCTTAGTATAAATCTTAAGTAATTTTGAAAATTTTTTTTTTTTTTTGTATACTGTACAAGTAAACTTGTAATAGGTAAATTATGTCCAAGAATGCAGATATATGATGTCCAAGTGTAGGGGTAAATAGAAGTATTATTGGTTTGGTATAAGACATTGATGTAGATAAGATTTCTATTAAAATGGTTATTTTCCATTAAAAGAAAAAAATCACAGTATCGGCAGCACAAAATAAAATCACAGTACTGTACTGTACAACGTAAAACAATATTTCAAGTACAATACTGTAAAAGAAAAAAGAAAATAGAATTCCACTCACAAACATATCCCAGTATATAAAATAGAGTATGGTATTCAAAATTTTATCACTAACAGTACAATACCCTGTATTTTGCTTGAAATAATAAACCTACACATTTTTTTTTATGGTTTGAAAGTATTGAAGCCGTATTCAAGTACAGTATTGTACAGTGCTTTATAAGATATACCTATAAATAAAAGTTTATTACAGTACAGTTTATTTCCTCTTAGTAAGAAAAGGCAATAAACCAAGAAGTATTTCTGTATGTATACAATATATGAAATAATAGCTATCATACTGAGTATGAAATTGTCAATAATATCAAATAAAATTCTTAAAAAATTCTAGAATTGAAAAAAATGGCATTTAAAGTACAAAATAAAATGTTAAATAAAATTATTTACATTCCTCCATTAGGTAGGAATACTGTATACTTGTACAATAAATTAACAGTATCACAGTATACTGTATACGTATATGAAATTACAAAAATATATACTGTATTGAAATTATAATCTAATTGTCTTTACAGGAACTGAGATAACATTTGTAACTTTTTTTTTTTTTTTTTTTTTTTAGAAAATATAAGTTTATGATTTTATATTCACCGTTAAAAGGAAAAATCAGTACAGTCTAATTTTGTACTCTTTTATCGTGTATTTTAGTGTTCTTTTGTGTTTCAGTCAAGGAAGCTGCCCTCTCTCTTAAAAAAGAAGTTTTACAACCACCACTCATGCTTAAGCTTCAAATTTGGCGCCACAGATCAAGCTGGTTTGTTTACGTTGTGTTGCCCAGGCCTACCTTTTGGTTTTTTATCCTCTTCGTCACTGATTGGTTTCCTCAGCCGCAGGGGCGGTCGGTTACGTAATATACGTATCGGTTGTGCACTGTTGACAAGTACGTAGTACTGGGCATGTACTGGTTCTTGAATGTATCTGTACCTATGCCAGTGCAACAATCTCAAGTTACAACATTACGGTTACTAAAAAGTAACCCCCTATGCACTATGCACTGACTGTTATTCGACTATGACGAATCCATTTGTTGGGTTACTAAAAAGTAACCCAAAGCTCTGGATTGCTCTTCGGACTTGCTACCCCGGATGTTAAACAAGGCCTATTATGAACGGCTGAGTTACACTCGGAGCCATTATGAGCACATTTGAGTCATGATTAACACTTGTTGGTCACCTGGGGGCATTTTTAGTACCTGAGCCTTCACGAGGACTTGTGATTCACTTAGGGATTATTATAAGAATATGCGAGTCATATTTGCATTATGAGCTTCGAGGACTAAATTTTGTAAAATCAAATTGTTCTTAAGGTATGCTGCAGAAATTTCCTACAATAACCTTGACCTTTCAACTTCTGATACAGAATCAATAGGGTACAAGGTCTGCATATTGAAAACATGTACCAAATTTGCTTGTCCGATACATAATATAGTCGACAGGCTCAAACCCTTTAGAGGGCAGAGGTTTCTCCCAGCTGAATAAATTCGTCTGGCGTTAGCCAGAATAAAATGCCCAGGTGCGTTCCCAGACAAATCAGAAAGTAGAACCACTTTACTGAATGAACAACCATATCATTTACCCTGGCAGTAAAAATAAGTAAATAAATATATTTCAGGGTTGGTAGTAATGTTGACAGAAAAGTTCAGAAACAATATCAAATAAACCAAGGAAAATTGTTCATTGGTCTCCAGACGTAAGTGAATCAGAGGGGCAAGGAAGTGCAAGTGAGGGCGGCAAGGTCATGAATAGACGTGATGTACTTCTTGGCGTGTGCACACGATACAGCGCCAACAGGGCTTCCTAATTCTGACTTTAGTCTTAAGGTAATGATTATAACACTGGGATGATATGAATGTTCGACGAGTTAACAATTATCACACATTATTTCACTGTATAATGATTCTTTATTTCACATGTATCATTTTCCTGTAAAGCGATTAACATACACGAAAAATTCAACATTTGAAACCTTCATTTTACACTTCAAAATTGTATTTATATAATCAATAAACGTAATTAACTTTTCAAAAATCACTAGCTCATATGAAACATAACTGTTCCCTAATTAAGAGTTGCAAATAAAACGATATTTGCAAAATGCACCCGGGTAGTCATTTCTAACTTCACAAATATAGAGTATCCTACAGTACAATACTTCAAATTATAATGATACTGATGTGTAGCTTAAAATACCTGGGCTATACGTAAGGGCTATACAGGGGTGCGTTCCCGCCCCTCACTACCAGGAATAGTCTTGCTACCTTGGCAGCCACTATGATCCAACCAGACTCTCCCCCTACTGCCCTGACACTACCCTTACCTCACCCCGACTCTCCTCCTACTGCCCTGACACTACCCTTACCTCACCCCGACCCTCCTACTGCCCTGACACTACCCTTACCTCACCCCGACCCTCCTACTGCCCTGACACTACCCTTACCTCACCCCGACCCCCTACTGCCCTGACACTACCCTTACCTCACCCCAACCCCCTACTGCCCTGACACTGCCCTTACCTCACTCCAACCCTCCTACTGCCCTGACACTACCCTTACCTCACCCTGACCCCCTACTGCCCTGACACTACCCTTACCTCACCCCGACCCCCTACTGCCCTGACACTACCCTTACCTCACCCCGACCGTCCTACTGCCCTGACACTACCCTTACCTCACCCCGACCCCCTACTGCCCTGACACTATCCTTACCTCACCCCGACCCCCTACTGCCCTGACACTACCCTTACCTCACTCCAACCCTCCTACTGCCCTGACACTGCCCTTACCTCACCCCGACCCCCTACTGCCCTGACACTACCCTTACCTCACCCTGATCCTCCTACTGCCCTGACACTACCCTTACCTCACCCCGACCCCCTACTGCCCTGACACTACCCTTACCTCACCACGACCCTCCTACTGCCCTGACACTACCCTTACCTCACCCTGACCTCCTACTGCCCTGACACTACCCTTACCTCACCCCGACCCCCTACTGCCCTGACACTACCCTTACCTCACCACGACCCTCCTACTGCCCTGACACTACCCTTACCTCACTCCAACCCTCCTACTGCCCTGACACTACCCTTACCTCACCCCGACCCCCTACTGCCCTGACACTACCCTTACCTCACCACGACCCTCCTACTGCCCTGACACTACCCTTACCTCACTCCAACCCTCCTACTGCCCTGACACTACCCTTACCTCACCCTGACCCCCTACTGCCCTGACACTACCCTACCTCACCCCGACCCTCCTACTGTCCTGACACTACCCTTACCTCACCCCGACCCCCTACTGCCCTGACACTACCCTTACCTCACCCTGACCCCCTACTGCCCTGACACTACCCTTACCTCACCCTGACCCCCTACTGCCCTGACACTACCCTTACCTCACCCCGACCGTCCTACTGCCCTGACACTACCCTACCTCACCCCGACCCTCCTACTGTCCTGACACTACCCTTACCTCACCCCGACCCCCTACTGCCCTGACACTACCCTTACCTCACCCTGACCCCCTACTGCCCTGACACTACCCTTACCTCACCCTGACCCCCTACTGCCCTGACACTACCCTTACCTCACCCCGACCGTCCTACTGCCCTGACACTACCCTTACCTCACCCCGACCCCCTACTGCCCTGACACTGCCCTTACCTCACCCCGACCCTCCTACTGCCCTGACACTACCCTTACCTCACCCCGACCCTCCTACTGCCCTGACACTACTCTTACCTCACCCCGACCGTCCTACTGCCCTGACACTACCCTTACCTCACCCTGACCCCCTACTGCCCTGACACTACCCTTACCTCACCCCGACCCCCTACTGCCCTGACACTACCCTTACCTCACCCCGACCCCCTACTGCCCTGACACTACCCTTACCTCACCCCGACCATCCTACTGCCCTGACACTACCCTTACCTCACCCCGACCGTCCTACTGCCCTGACACTACCCTTACCTCACTCCAACCCTCCTACTGCCCTGACACTACCCTTATCTCACTCTAACCCTCCTACTGCCCTGACACTACCCTTACCTCACCCCGACCCCCTACTGCCCTGACCTCACCCCGACCGTCCTACTGCCCTGACACTACCCTTACCTCACTCCAACCCTCCTACTACCCTGACACTACCCCTACCTCACCCTGATCCTCCTACTGCCCTGACACTACCCTTACCTCATCCCGGCCCTCCTACTGCCCTGACACTATTCTTACCTCACCCCGACCCTCCTACTGCCCTGACACTACCCTAACCTCACCCTGACCCCCTACTGCCCTGGCACTACTCTTACCTCACCCCAACCCTCCTACTGCCCTGACACTACCCTTATCTTACTCTAACCCCTGCCCTGACACTAAACCTGTCCCACCCTGACCCTCCTACTGCCCCTACCCACCTTACTGCCCCTATATTAGTAATGGTAATGGTTGCCCCCTTGTGTAACGAGGATGGCCGGCCCTAAGGTCACCTCGGAATAAAGTTCACCATACTCTGTAATGTTTGGGTGTGATGTTCGAGTGGGCTAGACTTCTATATCACTGTCAAGAGAAGTCACTGAACGATAGGATGAAGACGATCCCCAAGCTTTTCTGACTCAGTCTGATCAACCTATTTAGTCACTCCCTGATGACTAACAACCACATCAACCCAGCCAGTCACTCCCTGATGACTACCAACCAGATCAACCCAGCCAGCCACTCCCTGATGACTACCACCCATATCAACCCAGCCAGCCACTCCCCGATGACTACCAGATCAACCCAGCCAGCCACTCCCTGATGACTACCAACCAGATCACCCCAGTCAGTCACTCCCTGATGACTACCAGATCAACCCAGCCAGCCACTCCCTGATGACTACCAACCAGATCAACCCAGCCAGTCACTCCCTGATGACTACCAGATCAACCCAGCCAGCCACTCCCTGATGACTACCAACCAGATCAACCCAGCCAGCCACTCCCTGATGACTACCAGATCAACCCAGCCAGCCACTCCCTGATGACTACCAACCAGATCACCCCAGCCAGCCACTTCCTGATGACTACCAACCAGATCAACCCAGCCAGCCACTCCCTGATGACTACCAACCAGATCAACCCAGCCAGCCACTCCTTGATGACTACCAACCAGATCAACCCAGCCAGCCACTCCCTGATGACTACCAACCAGATCAACCCAGCCAGCCACTCCCTGATGACTACCAACCAGATCAACCCAGCCAGCCACTCCCTGATGACTACCAACCAGATCAACCCAGCCAGTCACTCCCTGATGACTACCAGATCAACCCAGCCAGCCACTCCCTGATGACTACCAGATCACCCCAGTCAGTCACTCCCTGATGACTACCAGATCAACCCAGCCAGCCACTCCCTGATGACTACCAACCAGATCAACCCAGCCAGCCACTCCCTGATGACTACCAACCAGATCAACCCAGCCAGCCACTCCCCGATGACTACCAGATCAACCCAGCCAGCCACTCCTTGATGAGGACAACCCACATGACCATACTAGGGTCTGCATCAGGGATGTCATGTTACACCGTAAGATGTAGAAAACCACAAAGAACAGACACGAAGCGGCGTGCTACTGCATGTTCTGGGGCTGGATACTAAAAAATATTTAAGACGTTCCATCTCCCAGAGTTTGTCATAATTTGGGCTAAAACGTCTTTTTTCGCTGTGATTCGATACTCAAAACAAAATGGGTGCCTGGGCGCGGCCTTGTTTGATGACGGATGATCACACAAAGCTATGACTGCTCAGGGGGTGTTATAAGGGTGAACGGATATAAAGTTGCAGGCAAAATTCACATGACCTGTACACATTGACATTGCACGTAGGTTAGGTTAGGTTAGGTTAGGTTAAGTTGGGTTAGGTTAGGTTAGATTCTTTCAATGCCTTTTTTTTTCTGTGGCTTCTTTTGTTGTGACTTTTTTCCTGGATTCGTTATAAGTGAGATGTAAACTTTGATGGCCCAGCCTCCTTGGCGTTATTGCAGGTATTTAAAATACATTGGAAGCATAAACTGAAACAAAGACAGTTGCAAGTGAAAGTATATACAAGCAAGAGCTAATATAATCCAAAAATAAAATGAAAGTGCCCAAATAACCACGACTCACTGTATCCACCGGCAACTGCACTCCGTGCAGACGACACCACCGACAGACTACACATATAAACATGGCATCTTGTGGTGTTCATGGAGTAAGTGGCAGCATGTGTTTGGCCTTGCCTTGCGAAGGGAAAGGTACATGGTTCCACTGGATCATTTATATGTTAATGACAACATTTGTTTCGCTACTATTGATTTCCTTGCCAAAAAATTATACGGTTGTGCAAAACCTCAAGCCAACCGTACACATAACCAGATTTTGATGGCAGTGGAAGTTTTCAATGTGTAATTGGAGATACCACAGGATTGACCCAAGACAGTATAAATTTTTGCCTGACTTCACCAGCATCTTGGTATATTTTTAAGGAGTTTTGTTCATTAATGGAATTGAAAATCCTCATGGGAGCTAATTTGTTAACTGAAATTTCATTAATTGGACCGTTCGTTAATCGAGGGACCACTGTATATGTAAAATTACATCATTCAAACAGTTAAATATTTTGCTTCAAATAATAAATGTACACATTTATAAAGGCTTCAAAATAAAGTACAGTACAGTACTATAATGTACTGAAATAGTTTGCATGTGTCAGAGAAATCCATAAACAATTTTAGTTCCTCTAAATAAGAACAAGCAGTAAAACCAAATTTATCACAGTACAGTGTACAGTACAGTGCTGTATATAAATTAATAGTAATAATACTTTGTTTAAAATTGCAAATACAGTAATAGCAATTATCATTCTTGAAAGATTTTAGAAGTACAATACTGTACTTGTATTTAAATTGTAATTAAAGTACAAAAGAAATGTGAAATAAAAGAATGATTAAAATTCTCCAATAAGTATGAGTGTATAATACACGGTATCACAGTACTGTATATTGTATCTGACATTATATCACAAATGGAGGTGGTTGCTAAGAGAAGTTATGCTGAGGCCTTAGCAGGGCCACGGGAGGTGGCGGAGAGTAATGTAGGGTCAGAACTGGTTCTACAGCAGCTAGGGACTCTGAAGAAGTGTGTCGATGAAATGACAATTAGCGGATATACTGTTAGGGGAGAGGAGGAACAACGGGAACATTTCCAGGGCAGGAACAAATTAATAGTTTTTGGAGTCCCTGAGAGCCAGGCGGAGGGAACTGAAAGTAGGATAACACATGATAAGATGCAGTTTAAGAATATTTGTACAGTGGTTCTTAAGATGCCATCAACCCCTCAGGATGTGAGGAGGCTGGGACAAAAGCAGAGGGATAAGCCTCGCCCCCTCAGGATCACACTCGTGAGTGAGGAGAAGAAATGGGAGGTTATTCGGCACGCAAAAAAACTTAGTAAGGAGAAAAGCATCTCGGAGTGTATTCATTCACCCAGATCACACGGTAATGCAGAGGGAACAGCACAAGAAGCTCCTGCAGGGCTTGAAGCAGAAGAGGAAAGTGTCAAGGGGGAACGGGGACAGGTGTACATGGGTTATATTCAGGGAGAGGGTACACAAGAACATAAGGAGTCTGCAATAGGCCAGTTGGCCTGTGCATGGCAGCTCCTGTTGAGTTACTACCACTCTCTATCATCCATGAATCTATCTAGCCTCCTTTTAAAACTTTCCAGCATTCCAGCACTTACTAGAAAGTTGCTAAGCTTGTTCCACTCGTCTCCCATCCTATTGTGAACCAGTCCCTTCCTATCTCCCTCCTAAACCGAAACTTATCCAACTTAAATCTGTTGCTGCGAGTCCTATCCTGCTCAGATATTATAAGAACTTTATCTATATCTCCTTTATTGATTCCTTTCACCCACTTAAATACTTCTATCATATCTCCCCGCACTCTTCGTCTTTCTAGGGAATGCAAGTTTAGTTTCTTTTATCTATCTTGATATGGAAGGTTTCTAAGTCCCGGAATCGTTTTCATCATTCTTCGCTGCACCGACTCCAGTGAATTGATATGCATTCTATAATAAGGGCACCAGAACTGAACAGCATAATCAAGGTGCAGCCTGACTAGCGCAAGATATAGTTGCAATATGACCTCCACACTCTTATTACTTACACATCTAGATGGAAGCAAGTGTGCCGACACAGAGCCAGGGGACAGCAGCGCACCCTCCACCCGCTCTACCCGCCTACCAGCCGAGAGGAGGCGAGTGCCGTGTAAACAATGAGATTTCTAACCATACCCTGCAAAATACAGTGTACTTAGCAAATGCTGCAGCTTCTGGGAATGGAGGGGTGGGGGGGGGGGGGGTTTACTACTAAGAGCAGAGACGTTACTGAGAACAAATTCTGGCTTGAATGTCATGTACACTAATAATGACATGTTTCTTGATAAGAGAGAGGAGTTTGAAACACTACTGAAGGTACACCAACCATTTATTGTAGGAGTTGTTGAACTGTTGTACAAGAACAGAGGAATGTGAGTTCAGTTCAGTGGTCCCTCGGTTAACAAACGGTTCAATTAATGAAATTTCGGTTAACGAATTAGCTCCCATAAGGATTTTCAGTTTGATTAACGAAATCCTTACGACAAACACGTTTTGTTGTGCGCATCAGCTGATCGGCTAGTCCGCCAATACAGTAATTGGTTCTATGTTTACATCCATTTCCAGTGGAGTAAATATCAAGAAAGTTGGTCTCTTGAATATTTCTGCATTTTTGGTATTAAAATTATTGGTCATTCTGAAATTTAGTTAACATATTGATAATATAGACAGTACAGGGAACAGTTTTTGTGAGCCCATCAGCTGATTGAATCACCCAACAACGCTTCTCAGTTTAACTTTGTTTACAGTGGAGTGAACATCGATTTTGTTGGTCTTTTGAATATTTTTACATTAAAATTATTGGTAATTCTGAAATTTAGTTAACATATTGATAATAGTATACGGTGCAGGAATTATTATGAAACATGAAGAAGGCATTAGAACCAATGCACTCTGTAAAGAATATGGCATGTCATCATCAACTGCCTCCACAATCAGCTGTTTGATATGTAAACAAAGCTGCCGGTAATACGACATACACACCCCCAAATTAAGTTTAAATTACAGTATTTTATTGTTTTTTATTTATTATTGTACAGTATACTGTACAGCACAGTACTGTATTTAGTTTATATTTAATGTTTTGTAAATTCTATTACTGGTATACAGTACTTTGTATGTACTTTTTCTGTGAGTTGGAACCAATTACCCAATATCCCATTGAAATAATAGACTCGGTTAACGAACCACTCTGTGGAACGAATTATGTTCGTTAACCGAGGAACCACTGTATTGCAGGATATGACTCATTTACGAACCCTTCTTAAGAAACTTGCAAGAAGGGTGTGATTATCTATGCTAGGCAAGACCTTAAAGCCAGCCAGGTGAGGGTACAGGGAGAGGATGTTTTAAAGAGTCCAAGTGGTGTAAAATTAAATTAAAGGGAAGGGACTTACTTATTGTCAGGTGTATCTACAGATCCCCAAACTGTGGCCCACTAAATCAAAGGAACTTAGAGCCTTAATAGACAATACAGCGATGCTCAACCCTAGCCACCTCCTTTTCATGGGGGACATTAACTATGGCGACATCGACTGGAGAAACGAGTTCACCCCAAATGACTTGAATAGCCCTGCTACTCTTTTTGTAGAAACTCTGAGAGCTAATTTTCTGTTCCAACATGTTAAGAGACCCGATACATTACAGAGGGGAGCAAACACCCAAGGAACAAGACCTCATCACTACAAACGAGGAGGGTATGGAGGCCAAACTGGAACACCTTGCCCCAGTTGGTACCAGTCACCATATAGTGTTGTCATTCAGATTTAACTGTTATCTAGTTCAAGATTAGGCCAGGGAAGGTGCAAATATTACAAGGGCAATTGCAACAGGATGAGGGGTATCCACTGGCCTGACTCATTAAGGCACAAGAATGCAGACACTATGCTGAATATCATAACTAGTAAAGTGACCCATTTGATCGATAAATATATACCCAAGACCAAACCCCGTGCATCTAGGAATACGAGGGGATCCCTACACATGAACCATTCGGCGGTCGACACAGTTAAGAAAACCCAGAAATTCAAGATGTGGGTTGGGTCAAAAGATGAGCAGGACAGGAGGATGTATGCAAGAGTCAGAAACCAAGCAAAGGCAGAGTGTAGAAGGGCTGAAAAGGAGGTCCAGAGGCTGGTTACAGGTGTTTTACCGCTATGCAAAGTCGAAATGAAAAACGCGAGTAGGAGTATCAGACCTGAGGCTTGAAGATGGTAGTTACGCAGATTCTGACCAGGATAAAGCTGAGGCACTGAACAGCTTTTCCTCGGTGCTCACAAGAGAGGATGCAATTAACCTTCCTGCATTTGAGGACAGATGGTTCGACACAGCACTGACCCACATTGTGTTCACAGAAGAGTGTGTTAGAAATAAACTGTCAAAGCTAAAGGTCCATAAGAGTCCCGGCCCTGACATGGTGCATCCCAGAGTGCTAGGAGAGTTGTGTAACGAGCTTGCCGAGACCCTGAAGATCCTGTTTTGTAAATGCCTGGATGAACAAAAGGTCCCCAGTGTTTGGAAAGTGGCTTATGTGAGTTCTATCAAGAAGGGCGATCAATACTCCATGAACTATAGACTGGTGAGCCTGACCAGCATAATATGTAAAGTACTTGAGAGTATTATCAGATGTACAGCGATGCAACATCTACTACGAAACAACCTTGTAAAGGATTGCCAACACAGTTTTGTGTCGGGGCACTCCTGCTTCACACAATTGCTCAAGGTATTGGATTTTTGGACCCGTATTCTGGAACAGGGTGGTAATATCAACATTATATACCTAGATACCAAGGCTTTCGACAGTGCACCCAAAGGAAAGGCTGAAAATCAAACTGGAAGGATAAGGAATTCGGGGAAATGTCTTTGCGTGGATAGAAGACTTTCTACATGACCGCAAGCAGTGTGTGCTCATTAATGGCACGAAATCATCATGTGTACCTGTCACAAGCAGGGTACCACAGGTGCAGTGTATTGGGCCCGCTGTTGTTTGTTTGATTCATAAATGACATGCCTGACGTTGTACACTCCTCCATACAAATGTTTGCTTATGACGCCAAGTTATTTCGGGAAATCAAGAACCAAGCAGACTGCAAAGAGCTGCAGAAGGACCTCTGTGGGCTCCAAGATTAGTAAAAAAAAATGACTGCTGAGATTCAATGTCACAAAGTGAAAGAGGATGCACCTGGGGCATACCAACGGTAAGGAGGCATATCATATGTCCCAACGGGATGAAGAAACTGCACTATTTGGGACTGAATGTGAGAAGGACCTAGGTGTATATGTTGACAATGAGCTGAAGTTCTCGGGCCATTGCAAGAAGAAGGTATGCTAGGGACTGTCAGTTGGTTGAAAATGTTCAAAGGAGGACCACCAGACTGGTGCCTGCACTTCAGCACCTCAACTACCCTGAGAGTTTGGAGCACCTGAACTTGCCTAGCTTATACTACAGACGGGCAAGGGCGGCTTAATTGAGGTGTATAAGCATCTCAAGGGGCACTACTCAGTCGAGTGTTCTTACCTGGAGCTGGCCGACGCTCACCCTACAAGGGGTCACAGCCCAAAATTGAAGAAGCTGCAAGTCCAGAAAACTGTGAGGGCAAACTTTTTTGAAGTGAGAGTTGTGAACTCTTGGAACATCTACTAGAAAGTGTTGTGTCAGCACCAAGTGTGAGCTCTTTCAAGACCAGACTTGACCAACAATGGAGCGGGCTCAGGTACATTCAGGAGCCGGTGCATGCCCAGTACTTGCCAACAGTGCGTAACAGAGACGTGACCGATCACCCAAGCGGATAACGAGCCGATCAGTGGTGAAGAGGATAAAAGAAAACAAGAGAATAAAAAAATCATAAATATTGGAACATGAAAAAATATTTCACATTCTCCAATAAGTGCAAAGAAAAAATAGTAAACAGAGATAGAAAAAAAATCACAGTTTATACTTTTTTTTTTTTTTGCCCACCCGGGCACAGGTCACTGACCCACATCGGGGCCTGGGGGGGGGGGGGGGCGAAAATGTAGTAATAATAATAATAATAATAATAATAATAATAATAATAATAATAATAATAATAATAAGTACAAAAATTAAAAAAAGATCAAAGGTGAGAAACAATATACATGTACTGTATGTATGTATGTTATGTTGCCAATAGTAAGAGAAACAATTGAGACCCTGCAATTGTGAGTAAATGAGGCAGAAAGTCAGATCAGCAACCTGGGACTTGGTCACAATTTTCGTGATGCCATATGGCAGCAGGGTCTACCATTAGACAACACATTATGATTCCAATATCTTCCAGGCGGTAGTACCTCCCTGTTTGGTAGCTGCCTACTACCTGATGGCAAAGTCTCCATAATTTAACTAGATTGCCCACACCCAGAGGTGGAATTATGGCTGCACTCTTGACATATGCCACTGCTCAACAACTCTATTGCTTGCTCTAAATGCATTATGCACAGATTGGGGTGATAATGTATTGTACATCCTCCAATATAACTCCATTCAGTTATTGTGTACTGTCCTTAATAATGGCATCGAAGCATTCATTCCTCTTGTTCACCTGCTTCCTTTTCTTTCCCCCAAGACTGGATGTTGATGCTGCTGGTGCAGGGTGGCACTGTTGACCCTGGTGTTGGATCAGTTGATCCTAGTGTTCCTGCTGGTGCAGACGTTGGCATACTTGGTGGTGGTGTCTGCCTTCTCCATTGAAGACGAACTTTTATCTCCACAACTCCTGTTTCTGCTTCAATCGTGGCGCGCAGATCGACCTGGTTTGTGTTTACATTTATCTTGGATAAGGCATACCAACCCTCTCAGTTGCGGCGTTCGTGTTACTAAATAGTAACTCGATGTTCGGGATTGATATTCGCGTTTGACGAATCCATTTGTTGGGTTACTAAACAGTAACCAGACATTCGGTATTGCTCTTCGGGCTTGCTGCCCCGAGTGTTTAAAAAAAATGCCCGAGTATCAGCTGACAGGCTTGTGTTGTGATTGGCTCAGCAGCCGCTCCCAATAGGTGTTAACTCTGTCGGAATTGGTTGACAGACCGTGTGGTAGATTTAGATTTGTTTTTTTTTTAGATTGGCCACGAGGTGAAGCGCAGAAGCGTTTACAGAGCCCAACAGGGAAGCATGCTAAGTTCATGCTTGCCTTTATGTCTCATTAGTTAAGGGCGTAGAAGCCTGAAGTCAAGGGTGGTGGTAGATCGTCGACTTTGCGTCGTATTTCGTGGCCAAAACGTAATCTTTATATTTTAGTACAGTATGCGGTCATAACGGACATTGTAGGCAAGCTGAGAGAATGGTAAAGTGAAGTCGCTTAGACTGCAAAACTGTGGAACCTGAAAATAATGTTGCCATTCCTATTGCAGATATAGATGGTGGTAGAGGAGACGCAAGAAATATACTTGGTGTTATCATCTGCGGAGCTCTAAACACCGATCAGTACAGAATAACAGTGAAAGCAAAGATATTGAGTTTTATTCTAGGAATCAATTTGATTTGCACCCTCAGCACTTATTAACACTTGATGTTTGTCAAGTTAAGCAGGTCTACTGTTATTGCCCAGTCTACATCTGCTGGACAAGGATTTACTTAATGTAACTGTAATGGTCCAAAGAAATGTCAGACAAATCGCTGCATGGGTTTTAAAACCAAACTTGTGTGTAATTCTGAATGTCGTGGTGGCATATATCTGTATTGTACGAATAAATGAGCAATTACTCTGCCAAATAAAAAATGTAATTCTTGTTAATGGCTATGTTTGAGCATTTATGTCCATGATGTATCGAATCACGTATCCCTCTAGCATTTTTAGTAAATACATGAAATATCTGTGTGAATCAGGGCTTACACGTATTTACTGAAGGTTTTGAGAAATATGTGCACACACTTGTTAATATAGTTATTATTAACCAACGGTATTTCCTACATCATAACACGGGAAAACATTCCCAAGTCAAATTTCATCACAACTTGTCCTATTCAGCACTGTATATATAAATCTCCTCTCAGACTAAAGAGTAATGTACAGTATAGTGAGTGATCTGAAGGCGTGTCACAAGAGAACGTAGATGAGATGGTCATGAACGATATACTTAAAGTGTGGTTTAGTCCCGGGAGCAGAAAATTACAGGAATATTGAAAATAGTAAGAAAAAAAGGCTTGTTAAAAATTAATTCCAAAGAAGTTACAACCCTCAGCGTTTTTCTCCCTCGGGACTAAGCTACTGTAGTGGAATTCAACCCTACAAACGTTGTTTGTCGCTGCCTAGCCGACCCCACCAATTCCCCAATGTATGCCTCGTGGTCTAGGTCAACCAGCGCCGCCATACATCACGGAGCGGGGGTCAACTGCTAAGCCACGCCTATCCCCGCTATTTAAGACCTGACCTCGTGGTGATCACTCTTTCTACCTACAGCCGCAGCCAGCAGCACCACCTCCACCGCCGCTGCCTGGCGGCCCTCGCTCCTCCTCCGCCTGCCTGGCGGTCCTCTCTCCCGCTGGCGAGCATGGCGGCCCACAAGCTGTCCTTCTCTGAGCGTCCTCACCAACCAGCTCTCTCTACATCACGCTTGTAACCATGCTGCCTTCCCAGCACCAAGCTGCATTGTACATCCAATACAACATGTATATAGAGAGCACATCGTGAGTTTCCTTTCTCCATTCCATCCTGAGTGTGAACCAAACATCTCATACCCCACACTACCAACAACTAATTCAGATATAACTCACTCACCAATTACACTGTTCATCTCTCCAATTAAGCTCGTGCAGTGTGGTTTAGTGTGCGGCAAAGATGGTACTCTGTACATGTGTTTAATGATGCGAGTCTGTCAAAGTGTGTGTGTTGTGTGATGTCTGTTTCATAATGAGTGAATTTAAGAGGGCTTATTTAGGCGACATATTCAGGCACCTTAATGAACTGAATTAAGATATGCGGGGCCGAAATCAAACTATGGTGGTGGTGAAGAATTGCTTCATTCAAGAAAAAAATTGCATTTTGGAGAAAAATGGCAAAAGGAAAAACGGCTGCCTTCCCAGAACTGAGTCCTGTGCTGAAAATTCGTCAGAATATCATTCACTGGCATCCATGCTGTTTTCGAAGGTCATCTGAAGAAGCTTCAGGAAGAAATGGACAGGTATGGACTCGCCAACAGCACTGGCTAACCATTACCCCGGAATACGATCCGCAAATCGATTAAAATCCAGGTTCCCAATTACTATTGGGTAAACAGGCAAATGGCGTAAAGAAACTTGCCCATAGTTTCACCCTGCCCGGGGATCGAACCCGGGTCCGCTCGCTTGCAATGCGAGGATGCTGACCATTACACACACATACACACTAGAAAATTCGCCATTTTGGTATCACTCAAGCTATTTTCTCAGATGGAATTCTGATTCACCTGAGCGTTTTGAAGACTGAGTGGCTCTTTAGTTTTCAACAATAATATTAATTTTCGTAAACGAAATGGTTACTATAACATCCCAACTGAGCTCTCTGATGGATGAGAAAATATGCCATGAGCTGATACGTGTTGGTGGTACTGTACAGAGATGATCTTGCCCCTCACTACTGCGTCGCGGGGTCAAAATCCCCGGGTCGGATGTGAAAATGGTGTACAACAGTGTAACCCTACTAATAATTGCAGATTTTCTCCGAATACTCCGGTTTCCTCCTGTACTAATACTGGACAATGAAGATCGTAACAACGGCTAGTAAGCTGATAGTAAGAGGTGGGAATGATAAATCTGGAAACAAAAAAATTAAGTACGGTTGAGTCAAGACTTCCGGAAACGACTTCGTCTGCTTGATAATGCATGTGTCTCCTCCTCACCTATCAGAACAATAACACTGCAAGAATATAATCAATAAATAACAATGATAGTACGGTTATTTATGTCTTATCGCGGGATAACCGTGGCAATAAATCACATTCGAAATAACTAGATGTTTCCACATACTCGTACCAGCTACAAGTTAAAAACAACTGAAGTATTGTACTATAAAAAGAACTTAACTCTAGCCATCAAACTATATAATGCAGCTCTTGAATGTTTTAAAGATTGTGTGCACCTTCTGGTTGTACAGTACAGTACGTGTGAGCTTTCACCCACTATACAGTTATCAGTGGCTTTTTCAAGTAATAACCAACCTTACATACACTTCATAAAGCAAATCTATGTGCTTAATTTGTTAGTTTTATCTAAGTTTACTTTCTTTGTTGGTTGTGACACCACAAAATACAGACGTTGATCAGAGATTATCAGTTTAAGAAATGTGAAGTCCACCCAATAGCTTCCCCCTACATTAAAAAACAGAAACTCAATTATTGACTAGACTTCTAGAAACTTCAGGGAGGTGGAAACACGTGCATAGTGAGGTTAATCTCCAGCACAGACTTCCTTCTGCCAGCCAGTCAGGTATGTTGTGCTAGTCCGTGTGGATTTACTTGAGCACTTCACATTCCTGCACGCTTCTAGCCACACAGCTTAGTGCTCATAGTTTATCCTTTTATTTACGCAACATTACATACCTTCATTCCATTCCTCTTTAGTTTGGTGGCGACATATTTAGAAAATATTTTAATACCCATACAATGAACTACTTCCTCATTTTCGTTTATGCTTCAGATTATTTTACCATACATTTACCCAAATTCTATACTGTATAATTTAACTTAATACAGTACCACCTCCCCCAAAGTTTGCTCTGAATCCCAGGGTTACATTTGTAAAAAATAAAATAAAAAATTAGCTATAATAACAAATAAAGCTGAAAAAGGCTGAAGTTGAAGATCCTTTACTTTCAAAACACATTCCCCCATCTTACATTCAGTCGTTTTTTGTCATAGCAATTTAAGGCAGTAGTAAGTTCACTCATAAATATGACTTAAATATAGCTTAATACAGGTCTCTTTAATATACAGCACCAGTAATAATCTGGCAAAAATATTGTATGGTGTTCTAAAATTTAATTGTCTCGTTTATCATTACTTATTATTGTATACAAAACAAAATTAAGTCTAGGAAAGCATAATGATAAATAATCTGTATATGTCTGCTCCCTGGACAATGCTGATGAACGAAAAAAAAACCCACGAAAGTAAATAGTACAAATGAGTCAATAAACTAAACTTTGAAGACGTATTAGAAAATCTGGAATAAAAGAAAATATCCATTAACAGTTATAGCAATAAAATCTATTAACCTAACCTTAAGAAATTCAGGTGATAACACTCGTGAGTGAGGTCGTTCTAGAACTAGATAAATATACCTATCCTGTCCCGCTGCGTGTGTATTATGTAATCCACATGACTGAGTTGTGTATGTTTATGTGCTAATGTCCCATATATATATATATATATATATATATACTGTATATATATATATATATATATATATACTGTATATATATATATATATATATATATATATATATATATATATATATATATATATATATATATATATATTAGTCAAACGCACAACAAGTGAAGGGAATTACGTCACTTGTTCTGAAAGTAATTAAAATGAATCTTATTTGTATGTTCTATATGCATTACGTACTGACGTAAATAACAAATACCTGGAGGGATTAACTGCAATTTCTTTCGGAACAAGCAGCGAATTTCCCATCACTTGTTTGTGTGTTTGATTATAATATCAGTGAGACATCACACAGGTAAACATAAACTGGGTCCTTAAGTACCTATTCACCCTTCTCAGTATATTAGAGACGCTATCCAAGTATTGAGATGAGAATACTCGTAATTCAGCTAATAAGTGAGGAAAATTAATATCCCTATATAAAATCAACACCTAAACCCGCCAGGATTCGAACCATATTGTTATGGAAGGCGAGTACTCGCGATTACTCCTATCATGTATCTTATTGTAAATAGCATGGATACGATTACATGATTACACTACATCCTTGACCACCGAAGGGTCAAGACGTACCTGGCGCTCCTCTCGGAGCAGCCAGGTCACTGTTAAGTTGGCCCATACCAACCCCTTCCCTGAACCCTCCTCCCCACAGGAATATCAACAAGTTCTCGCCAGAAGTTACAATTTCATTTAGGAAAGGAACGGAACCAGTGTTAAACAGAGGTGAACAGTGCTTAAGTCAGTGAGAACAACTCAACAGTAACAGTCGTACCCAAGTTAACCTTCAAACAGTGAGGTCCCAGGTACCCAGTGATAACGGCCCGTGAGACCCAACAACAACCAGCGATGTGTTAATCCGTCTACGATAGGAAGGCCTAAGACCAAACCTCACTCATATAACACCATCTGTGAGGGAATTACTACACCACATGTCCCTCATAACACCATATGTGAGGGAATTACTACACCACGTCAAGTCCCTCATCACACCATCTGTGAGGGAATTACTACACCACGTGAGGTCCCTCATAACATCATCTGTGAAGGAGTTACTACACTACGAGTTTGCTGTTCAACACCTACATTAATCTGTATGTTCACTGTATGTTCCTTTACCTTTCTCTAATGAAGGCTTTTGTTAAACCACCAATGTATGTAATAAGTCATTTGTGTCCAATGTATATTTTCAGCCTTCGGGCTGCAGAATTTTTTCAATAAACCGTTAATTATTATTATTATTATTATTATTATTATGATCACACTGCCAGAGTTATGTTTAGTTTTCCTAACCTATACACATTATTTTTGATCAATCGTACTGATTTTTGTTTCGTAAACAATGGGCTAAAGGGAAAGCATAAATGTTTAATTGTATACTGAAAGCGAAAAATTGACCTTTGAAAACATATTTCTGTACGGCCCGCCACAATGACGCTAAAAGGAATTCGGACAAAGACGAACATAGAGTACTGTATTTAAGAATTATAACATTTAGGTCTCTGATATTTAATAGAGGAACATTAATACATAGAGAATTAGTCAACAGTTAGTTATGATCAGTATAAATAGCGCGGGTAAACAATAAGAGCACCAAAACTATTACTGTTTAAGCTTACAGTCTGACCACAGCATAAGGCTTCCACTCCCATGGTGTTCACTATTGCATGTTGTCTTTCTTTTCTTTGTGAGTAATGTGACAATATGTTCCCACTAACACACACACACACAGACTGTACATAAACAAGTAGTCGAAAAGATAATCCATCCTTACACAAGTAATTATGAAAAATTTAAAGTTTGTAGAATAGTATTCGCATGTGACAAACCATACCTATACAAATATTTGTATCAGATGGTCCATAAGATTACAATTGTGTGACATTTCGTTTAAGTTTTACTAGAACTTTTGGAATTTTCAGAAATAAAATTAAAAGTTTAATTAAAATATTCATTTGGGAGGAGTTCTGATAAAACTTCAAAATTTCTTGAAATAAATCTGTTCTGTTTTAGACTACATGGTTGTAACTGGCAAGCTTCACTCCACTACAAGTGTCTATCATCTGCTTGGCTCTGAACTGCTGCTCAAGCATTTTCTATGTCTACACCAGACGCCGCATGAGTCACACTTGGTTACTCACACAAGTTCCTGCTTTGAGTTTTTATTAGTCCTTACGTAATCCTAACTGTCAGATGACTGTTGGCACAATGGACATTGCAAGTAGTATGTACAGGAAAACAAGAGAGCATACCAACGTTTACATGAAAACATGACTGAAAAGTTTAATTGTACAGTAACACAATTTCTGTTGAGACACACCAGCAAATACTGTTTATCATACAAATGAAGCCTTTCATGAAGAGCTCCCTCTTACACACCAACATCCGTGCATTGGATAATGCCTTCTGAGCAGTTGAAGAAGTCACAGGGTGGTGTACGAGCGAGCGCCGTCACAGGGTGGTGTACGAGCGAGCGCCGTCACAGGGTGGTGTACGAGCGAGCGCCGTCACAGGGTGGTGTACGAGCGAGCGCCGTCACAGGGTGGTGTACGAGCGAGCGCCGTCACAGGGTGGTGTACGAACGAGCGCCGTCACAGGGTGGTGTACGAGCGAGCGCCGTCACAGGGTGGTGTACGAGCGAGCGCCGTCACAGGGTGGTGTACGAGCGAGCGCCGTCACAGGGTGGTGTACGAACGAGCGCCGTCACAGGGTGGTGTACGAGCGAGCACCGTCACAGGGTGGTGTACGAACGAGCGCCGTCACAGGGTGGTGTTAGAACTCCGCCACGTTGTCTGTTTACTCTGAGGTTCGTATTTGATTGTGCTCGATCTTTACCATCATTTACGAGGTGGAGGAGTTAATGACCGCCCAGACCACTCACGAGGGTCGTCACGCCCACAGCAGCTGCCAACAAGTCCAAACTTGCCAAAACACACATTGGGGGTCTGATATACGGCGTGGAGGAGGTAGCGTGCATCACTAAGCCTCGATGAGCAACAACCTTCCCCTCTAATTAGTGTCAGTTTTTTCTTTACTGTTATGATAATGAAGTTGTAGGTTTTTCACTCCTTATCAAGACACTGTAGTTAGTACCCATTACACACGTCTTCGCTCATTACTTGAACCCACTCACTCGTAACCGATATGTATTTGTGTGTTACATGCAATCAGTAAAATGCCTAGTAAATGTTACCTGTTCATGATATATGATAAGTACTCGTACATGTTATGGTGTGGCTAGGTTTGGCTAAATCATTAAGCTTTTATTAGTTTTTTTTTCTTCACATGGAACCTGTTTTAACCAAACCTAACATAAATAAATTAGAATAGTATATAGAGAAATAAACTGCACGTAATTTGGATATACCAAAACATATGCATGTCATATTTCATTAAAACGGAACATTTTCCCATGTATGTTACAATTTCACTGTACATATACTGCATACGGCATGTATATATAGTTCATAAGACTGTTAAAGTTATAGCACAGTAGCTTCCACATCAATGAAGGCTAGGAACAGTACTGCTAACCCCTAAAACAGTGCAACACAATTGATTATTCAAACTCCACTCGTGTGTGTGTGTGTGTGTGTGTGTGTGTGTGTGTGTGTGTGTGAGAGAGAGAGAGAGAGAGAGAGAGAGAGAGAGAGAGAGAGAGAGAGAGAGAGAGAGAGAGAGAGAGAGAGAGAGAGAGAGAGAGAGAGAGAGCACACAGGGTGGTGTAATGCGTCTAGTGTGGCAGCATTGTGTTAGTGTTAAGATGCAGGCAACGCTTGCTTCCTCTCGCTTTCAGCTACTGCCGCTGGCTAGCCCCTCGATCGTGGTGAACAGGGAAGCCACCTTGCGTAAGTCTTCCCCTGCCAGTACACAGCCTCTTCACCATCAAGACTCCTGCTGTTCCTCCTCGTGGCAACACACGATAACTGAGTGCCTCGTGAACCCAGGCTAGACCAGCAGGGGACCTCGGAACAGCAGTGGACCCCAGAGGGAGTGCGCATAAGCCCACCGGCATGTGGATACGTCCTGGCGCCTACCAACCACTGCCCCGCTGCCTTGCTTATTAACCTTGGTAGGTATAAAGCTACAGGAGTAAACCTCGAACGAAAAATCTACAGTTGAGCACCGCATCAGGCAAACATGCTTATAGAGCTCCAGTAAGACCCCAACGACGGTATAGGCGGAAGAGGTGACTAACATGGGAACCCAAAGACTACACCGGCGGACGAAGGCAATGCACGATGGACAGGCTACGAAGGCGAAACCCAACAAACTGGGCTACCGGCAGTTCATTACAACTCTCCTTCTCCCCAGCCATTGCAACTACCTGTACCACTAGATCAGGAAAAGGGAGAGCCAAGATGTGTGGTTGCAGCCTCCGCTCCTGCCTCACCACACAAATCAACTCACGCGCAGCCATCATCTAGCTCATAATACATAATTCTCATCATCAAAACCCCTAGACCCTCAAAAGTCCTATGGCGACACACAAGTGACGACGGGGACAGGCAGAGATGACTGCCGGGAGTCTCTAGTCACACCTCAGAACTCACCAACGAAAGTGATATCCTTAATAACTCATATCATTGTATAATAGCTCAATGATCATCATACTCGATTCCGAGTGACAGCAAAGTAGTAGTTGTGTGTGTGTAAGTATTTTCACACAATATACACTATATATTAGTTCAACACACACACACACTAGAGGTCATCAGTCACCCTAACAGGATGTGGTGGTGTAGGGTGTTGACAACTCCCTGTCGACCACAGCCTCCCTTGCCATCCATCCATTCAATGATTTTATCATATTTGTCATCTTCCATATTCTATTATTCCTTTCTCCACTTCCCCCCTTCCCTCATATCACTCTTCTCCCCCACTTACTCCCCCTCGCATCATTCTACCCATTCCTTCCCTCTCCCACTTCCTCTCCTCCCCCGACCAGCTAACCCACGTGGTTAAAATACCAGTATAAACCCTAAAAATAGTCTTTAAGGGAGGTCTAATGTTTTTGTAACTTTAATTTCTCTACGTTAACATTTCATATTAATATTGGTTAACTAACACTGCAGCCTTCTTACTGTCGTTAGCGGAGATAGTCTACTAACCTATCGTGTTCATCTACTTTGAACTAAATAAAATCGTCAGGTGTTAGGCAAATAAAATATCAAAAGTAATTTCCCCGTAATGTAGTGAAGGGGATAATGACAAGGTTAACTACCCTCATAATTGCTGGAGTTAATTTTCACACACACACACACACACACACACGTACAGCCTTCGCCTAGTACAGTACGGTACTCTAATAGCAGAAACATAAATAGCAAACGTACAGTACGTAACCATGTAGGAAAGTGTTGCACTAAAATTAATTGACTCTCTCTCTCTCTCTCTCTCTCTCTCTCTCTCTCTCTCTCTCTCTCTCTCTCTCTCTCTCTCTCTCTCATAACCTGTTGTCAAAGCATAAAAACCCACCACCACTATTAATTATAACAGAGGAGTGTTTTATAAAATAGTGAGGGTGTGAGGCTGGGTGAGTGAGGGTGTGAGGCTGGGTGAGTGAGGGTGTGAGGCTGGATGAGTGAGGGTGTGAGGCTGGGTGAGTGAGGGTGTGAGGCTGGGTGAGTGAGGGTGTGAGGCTGGGTGAGTGAGGGTGTGAGGCTGGGTGAGTGAGGGTGTGAGGCTGGGTGAGTGAGGGTGTGAGGCTGGATGAGTGAGGGTGTGAGGCTGGGTGAGTGAGGGTGTGAGGCTGGGTGAGTGAGGGTGTGAGGCTGGGTGAGTGAGGGTGTGAGGCTGGGTGAGGTAAGTAATGGGGATACCACACTTGTACATTATTCCTCCAACCTCCGGTCAGAATTGCATTATCTCTGAAACGAACTTGCACACACACACACACACACACACACACACACACACACACACACACACACACACATCGCGTATGTCCATCTCCAACCACAAACCATAACAACCATGATCAATAACTAAACAGGAATCAAATGACATTTATTAATTTTCTGGTAAATAGTAATTAAACCGTTAATGTTCACCATAGCTCTCATTTCTTTCTAGATATCTCAGGTTAAAAAACAAAAATTTTGAAATATTTAATCTAAAATCAGAGTTAGTAGTCTCATAATTATAACCCAGGCCATACATCAAATTTAGCTGGAGGAAGTCCAAATGTACGGGAGTTGTGTAGCCCTCAGAAAACGACCTGGAGAACTTTGAAAATGAGCTGGAGTTTGAAGGAAAAATGCACAAGTATGATTAGCCTCTTAGGGTTATGTAGAATGAGGAGTGAGTTAGTCAAGCACAGTGGAAGAGTGAGTGGGGCAACAAGAACAGCTGACCCAGGATTAATAAAATAAACAGTGACAGAAACTTGAATGTAAGGGAGAAAGGCCAAGAGACGAATCATGGAACTGAACAATTTATAGGGATACAGATACGTAAATAATCACAAGAAATGAGTATGGAAATACGGTGATGGAGTAAGAATGCAACGATAGTACTATACAGACCATCAATAAAAGTAACTGTTTAATTTAATTTAGTTTCAAGAGTCCCATTGTTTTACTTAACATGAAGGTTGTGAATAATAATGAAAGAGCTAATATGAAAGTACAAAAATGTGTAGACCTAAACAGCCCAACACATTCACGGTAAACGAAAAACAACACCGACAAGATGAACAAAAGTCCTAAGTTCTCTGGTGACCGCATGTGGCATATGCCTCACCACGTTGCCAGATGCCTATTTTTCTCCCCCCAGAAGGGTCGCCATCACGCTCCAGGAGACGTAAACACAGCGCGTAAACTACTACTGGGGATGGAACGTTAAAGTATACAGGCATTTTCTCATAAACTAAGGTCTTGTGTTTGCGTCTGAGCATTTACTACGATAAGTGAATTCCACATGCACCATTCAGCTGGCTGCATTTGTATACTGGCACATCGTTGGACACTTCTTAAAAACACCTACTTAGTACATTACACGCACTACCTTCCGGAAACTAACGAGAGCACTACTCATTTAAACACTACATGCACATAAGTCACTAAAAATAACTTATTGCTTACGTATGCACCTTAGGATCAACACAAAGTAGTATTGTAACTGCCTGCAGGTGGCAAGTTGCTAGAATAATATGTACAATACATTTGAATCATTTAATTTGATTTTAATGTTGACTGTTTATTCTGTCAACTGGAGTTTATGCACAAAAATTCAACTTTACCTGTACCTCTTGCACTCCATACCCCTTCCTAATTAATATAATCGCTTCATTTTTCGTGGCTCCACCTCACCTTCACCCGTCACAGTAAATGAACAACGAAGTATATGAAAGGTCACGAAAGTGCTTAAAATTAAATTATCGCATGAACTCACGTGCTTCCCTGTTGGGCGCTGTAATGCTTTTGAGCTTTGCTTTGCACAGGATTTAAAGGGATGCCCAATAGATTAGCGGGGAGTGGGGGGAAAATCTGAGTCTGAAAATTCTCATCCATTTAAGTATTAATTGTAGAGATGGGAATAGTTTTAGTATTCAGTAAGTGTTCGAACAATCAGTCCGAGTCGTAAAACTAATAGAAATGTAAAAGCAAGAAAGACATATTATAAATAATATAATGTTGTGTTCCTCCGTGTTTAGTATATTGCTTCACACATACTATACCTCTCTTATGAGTAACACATGAGTCGTGTCCGGCTCACCTGGCACAGCACTGTGAACAACTTGTGTCGCCCAACATAGGATCTACAGTACATGAGTAATATCTGCTCTTGTCCCAAAGGTTTATAAGATTTTGTAAACTTGTTCACCTAATTTGCCTTAAAAGGCCTTAAACCCACATGAGTCTCCCTGGGATGATTTGCTCCACGTTTGATGGAACTGATCCAACACTTTGACGACAGACGATGCTGCAGGCCTTAGCAGTTAACAATAGTAATTTCATTTCACAAACGAGACGTGGCCCTTAGAGCTAAGTGAGCTAAGATCACAATATGCTCCACTTAGTCTATTGTTTTGTGTCCGTGAAGTGTACAGTAAAACACGCCTATCTATTGGGAACATTCTGGGTCCTTACCTTTTGGGTGAGTGTTAAATTGATCAGAACGAAATTTCTTTAGGGATGTCACTATTCCATCGTGGCAGAGATCACAAAAATTAGGACCACTTAGTTATTAGAGCATTATAATCAATATACACCGGGTCGTAAACTGTCGGGGAACACACACACACACACACACACACACACACACACACACACACACACACTTGTATATATTTGCCAGATTTATTTGAAAGGATTAAAAAAAATGGTGAAGACAAGGGCAAACAGAAGAGAGACAGGGGGGAAGAAGAGGAGAGGAAGAGAGAATAAAGAAAAAATAAATAGTTAAGACAAATAAATGTGACGGGTGTAAACAATGCTCTGCCTGCTGTGCACACTGTTACCTTCACAATATAACTAGCTGAGTAAAGTGTATTGAAACAAAAAATTAAAAACGTAACTGATTAACGCCACGACGACGTCACCAGGGTACTGCATAAACTCTTCTGTGCAGTACTTCCTGTTGACTAGCTATTATTAAAAGTAATTAGAGCACGTAAGGATAGAGAGGAACAGATAAAAGTATGAAGTGCATGAATAAGAAGAACAAGTAAAAACAAAATCAGATGGCGCTGATGACAGTAATAAAAATAACAAATACAGTAAGAAGAAGAAGAAGAAGAAGAAGAAGAAGAAGAAGAAGAAGGAGGAGGAGGAGGAGGAGGAGGAGGAGGAGGAGGAGGAGGAGGAGAAGAAGAAGAAGATGATTAGGATGATACTGATAACAGAGAGGTAAGATGGGAGGGGTGGAAGAACAGAGGGCAAGAGAGGGAGACGGGAGAGTGAGGGAGCAGAGGGCAAGAGAGGGAGACGGGAGAGTGAGGGAGCAGAGGGCAAGAGAGGGAGACGGGAGAGTGAGGGAGCAGAGGACAAGAGAGGGAGACGGGAGAGTGAGGGAGCAGAGGACAAGAGAGGGAGACGGGAGAGTGAGGGAGCAGAGGGCAAGAGAGGGAGACGGGAGAGTGAGGGAGCAGAGGGCAAGAGAGGGAGACGGGAGAGTGAGGGAGCAGTGGGCAAGAGAGGGAGCAGAGGGCAAGAGAGGGAGACGGCAGAGTGAGGGAGCAGAGGGCAAGAGAGGGAGACGGGAGAGTGAGGGAGCAGAGGGCAAGAGAGGGAGACGGGAGAGTGAGGGAGCAGAGGGCAAGAGAGGGAGACGGGAGAGTGAGGGAGCAGAGGGCAAGAGAGGGAGACGGGAGAGTGAGGGAGCAGTGGGCAAGAGAGGGAGACGGGAGAGTGAGGGAGCAGAGGGCAAGAGAGGGAGACGGGAGAGTGAGGGAGCAGAGGGCAAGAGAGGGAGACGGGAGAGTGAGGGAGCAGAGGGCAAGAGAGGGAGACGGCAGAGTGAGGGAGCAGTGGGCAAGAGAGGGAGACGGGAGAGTGAGGGAGCAGAGGGCAAGAGAGGGAGACGGGAGAGTGAGGGAGCAGTGGGCAAGAGAGGGAGCAGAGGGCAAGAGAGGGAGACGGCAGAGTGAGGGAGCAGAGGGCAAGAGAGGGAGACGGGAGAGTGAGGGAGCAGAGGGCAAGAGAGGGAGACGGGAGACGGGAGAGTGAGGGAGCAGAGGGCAAGAGAGGGAGACGGGAGAGTGAGGGAGCAGAGGGCAAGAGAGGGAGACGGGAGAGTGAGGGAGCAGAGGGCAGAGAGGGAGACGGGAGAGTGAGGGAGCAGAGGGCAAGAGAGGGAGACGGGAGAGTGAGGGAGCAGAGGGCAAGAGAGGGAGACGGGAGAGTGAGGGAGCAGTGGGCAAGAGAGGGAGACGGGAGAGTGAGGGAGCAGAGGGCAAGAGAGGGAGACGGGAGAGTGAGGGAGCAGTGGGCAAGAGAGGGAGCAGAGGGCAAGAGAGGGAGACGGGAGAGTGAGGGAGCAGTGGGCAAGAGAGGGAGACGGGAGAGTGAGGGAGCAGAGGGCAAGAGAGGGAGACGGGAGAGTGAGGGAGCAGTGGGCAAGAGAGGGAGACGGGAGAGTGAGGGAGCAGAGGGCAAGAGAGGGAGACGGGAGAGTGAGGGAGCAGTGGGCAAGAGAGGGAGCAGAGGGAGAGAGTGAGGGAGCAGAGGGCAAGAGAGGGAGACGGGAGAGTGAGGGAGCAGAGGGCAAGAGAGGGAGACGGCAGAGTGAGGGAGCAGAGGGCAAGAGAGGGAGACGGGAGAGTGAGGGAGCAGAGGGCAAGAGAGGGAGACGGGAGAGTGAGGGAGCAGTGGGCAAGAGAGGGAGACGGGAGAGTGAGGGAGCAGAGGGCAAGAGAGGGAGACGGGAGAGTGAGGGAGCAGTGGGCAAGAGAGGGAGACGGGAGAGTGAGGGAGCAGAGGGCAAGAGAGGGAGACGGGAGAGTGAGGGAGCAGTGGGCAAGAGAGGGAGACGGGAGAGTGAGGGAGCAGAGGGCAAGAGAGGGAGACGGGAGAGTGAGGGAGCAGAGGGCAAGAGAGGGAGACGGGAGAGTGAGGGAGCAGAGGACAAGAGAGGGAGACGGGAGAGTGAGGGAGCAGAGGGCAAGAGAGGGAGACGGGAGAGTGAGGGAGCAGAGGACAAGAGAGGGAGACGGGAGAGTGAGGGAGCAGAGGGCAAGAGAGGGAGACGGGAGAGTGAGGGAGCAGAGGGCAAGAGAGGGAGACGGGAGAGTGAGGGAGCAGAGGGCAAGAGAGGGAGACGGGAGAGTGAGGGAGCAGTGGGCAAGAGAGGGAGCAGAGGGAGAGAGTGAGGGAGCAGAGGACAAGAGAGGGAGACGGCAGAGTGAGGGAGCAGAGGGCAAGAGAGGGAGACGGGAGAGTGAGGGAGCAGAGGGCAAGAGAGGGAGACGGGAGAGTGAGGGAGCAGAGGACAAGAGAGGGAGACGGGAGAGTGAGGGAGCAGAGGGCAAGAGAGGGAGACGGGAGAGTGAGGGAGCAGAGGGCAAGAGAGGGAGACGGGAGAGTGAGGGAGCAGAGGGCAAGAGAGGGAGACGGCAGAGTGAGGGAGCAGAGGGCAAGAGAGGGAGACGGGAGAGTGAGGGAGCAGAGGGCAAGAGAGGGAGACGGGAGAGTGAGGGAGCAGTGGGCAAGAGAGGGAGACGGGAGAGTGAGGGAGCAGAGGGCAAGAGAGGGAGACGGCAGAGTGAGGGAGCAGAGGGCAAGAGAGGGAGACGGGAGAGTGAGGGAGCAGTGGGCAAGAGAGGGAGCAGAGGGAGAGAGTGAGGGAGCAGAGGACAAGAGAGGGAGACGGCAGAGTGAGGGAGCAGAGGGCAAGAGAGGGAGACGGGAGAGTGAGGGAGCAGAGGGCAAGAGAGGGAGACGGGAGAGTGAAGGAGCAGTGGGCAAGAGAGGGAGACGGCAGAGTGAGGGAGCAGAGGGCAAGAGAGGGAGACGGCAGAGTGAGGGAGCAGAGGGCAAGAGAGGGAGACGGCAGAGTGAGGGAGCAGAGGGCAAGAGGGGGGGATTCATTTGTTTAATGTCACACAGTATAGCTAGTTTATTGTGCACCCCATACTCATTCTGAACGGTAGCGCAAAAAGGATAACAGATTAGATAAGAGGCCACAAAGGGTGTTTATCAGTCCCCAGTGGTCAGAGTGGCAATGAGTGTTAGAGTATATCCACTACAGTGTTTGTTTAGTTTGGTACATAGAAATTTGCTTAGGTACTAGATATGAAGTGTGGATACAGCTTTAGATATCAGGCACCTTGCATCAAAGATAAAGTGCTGTGCCATTGCATACACAATATGCTTAGATCTGTTCCTAAAAGGTTCGATTTGTTAAGTCTAAGACGTAGTGTTGTAGTGATTTTGTTCACATCTGCCTGAGGGATACACTACCAGAGGTACTTATATCCTAACCTTAGTTTAGCGGTTACAACATCTTGTAATCTAGTGTTTTTGTTACTTGCACTATATAGTATATACATGTTTTATTTGATAAATCTTATCATGGTAAACAATGGATTGACTAGTGCTTGTTTGCACTTGTCTACTTGCTTCAAATTCATCAAGAGGATCTTTCTTGAAAACTTTTTTTAAGATTATGTTTGACAGTCTTAGAGAGGAAGAGGGGAGGGGACGGGTGGTAGAGCAGAGGAAGAGAGGAGTGAGGGGAACAGGAGAGTGAGAGAGCAGAGAGAAAGAGGGAGAGGGACAGTGGTGGAACAAAGGAAGAGAGGAAGAGGGGAGGTAGAGGAACATAGATGAAGAGGGAGGGGAGAGTGAGACAGGAAAGAGTGTGGGAGCAGACGGGAAGAGAGGGAGAGGGGAGGTGATGGAACAGCTGTGCAGGATCACTGTGGTAAGGTGTCGGGTGTCCTGATGGTCACAACACAGTCAGGGAGAGACAGAAGTAGGAAGGGGAGGATGAAGGAAATAAGGAGGGAGAGACAGTGAAGGAGGGAGGGAGAGAGACGGATGAAGCAGTAGGAAGGAGACACACAGATGGAGAAGTAGAAGGGAGACAGACAGGAGGACGAAAGAGGAAGGGAGAAGGTAAAAAATGGAAAAGAGAGAGAGGGAAGGGGTGAGAGAGGAAGAAAGAGATAGGATGAAGGAAGGAAATACAGAGGTAGATATGGAAAGGAGATGGATGGGAAGCAGAGACGTGAAGTGCCCCACACACACACACACACACACACGACTTAGTTATAGACAAAACAAGCAGTCCTTATAACTACCATTAAGCATAACCAGAAGTGAAAGTTATAACAAAGTAACAAAGGAAAGACTCAATCACCCAAACGGCTCGAAAGATGATACGTACTTTTTTTTTTTAACAAATTTATTGACAAAGCTTGGAGTACAGTTTGCCTATTCTGAGTAATTCAGTCAGGTCTTGACACTGAGGGTGGTATCACTTCTCACTGCCATGCAGGACAGTGGTTCATATACATTGTACGTCATATTCTAATTGAAGACTAATCAGTGTGGGCTAGCAAATTTGGGATAAACAGCAAGACTGTCCTCAAGCACCCCTGATTCAATGTAGTAGTTACAAAGTTCATGATACAATAAGCCAGGTGGCCTGAAGTATCACATTCAATAATATAGTGTTCAAGTGTGTGCTTTAAAGGTTTATCACAAAGTTTACATGCTGGTACTGAAATTATTAAATAAAAATACCCAATTAATAAATAAACTGAAAGCAAGTTTATTGAGGAAAACCTACAAGAGGCAATAATTTAACAAATAAAAAAGGCAATAATAATCTTACAAATAACAAACTATAAGAAGCAACAACAACAACCGGTAAAAACCCGTCACAAATCCCTACGCATTTCATGGTGGACCTCTTGGGTGCTGATACGCCACTATGCCGCCGAGGACGATAATAAAGATAAGAAAGCCCCTGAGGGATGATTGGCCGACCAAACCGCCACTGTGACGTCATCATTGCGTCATCAACACATAAGTCACCGTGAATTTGCCAGCCGGTGGTCAACACATTCAAGCCAAGGTCATGTAGTCGTTGTGACGTTATTTGTACAGCAGCTAATATTAATTGACGTAAAGAGAATATATCTACGCTAGTGAGTATAACTTCTTTTGTATCTATGTAATTAACTTGATGCTCTTATGAGAAATATAAGTTATAGAGAAATACAGATAAATGTATAGCTTTTAGTTATATATATATATATATATATATATATATATATATATATATATATATATATATATATATATATAAAATACGGGTACAATAATTTTCAGGCGAAGGCGGTGTCAAAAGTTGTCTTAACATAAGATGTATAAATATTAATAATACCGGTATGTCTTTTAAATACAAACATACACACACACAGAGCCTTAGTGCTTTACATAAGTCGACATCACTTAGACAGAACCTTCTAAACTGGCAAACACCACACTGTTGAAACTGTAGAGTATACCTATTGAAACTTCAAGTATATATATATATATATATATATATATATATATATATATATATATATATATATATATATATATATATATATATATATATATATATATATATATGTACCACATTATCAAGAACAATGGAAGGATCTTATACAAGCCACTGACCTTCCCTCGGCATGGCCACCTCTAGTGAGTGGCCATTAGGTCAATAAAATAACTAGACCGCTAACTATAAGGACCACACTTGTAATTATACAGCTAACTATAAGGACCACACCTGATTATAACGTTAACCACAAGGACCACACCTGATTATAACGTTAACCACAAGGACCATACCTGTAACTATACAGCTAACTATAAAGACCACACCTGTAATTATACCGCTAACTATAAGGAACACCTGTAATTATACCGCTAACTATAAAGACCACACCTATAACTATACACCTAACTATAAGGACCACACCTGTAATCATACCGCTAACTATAAGGACCACACCTGTAATTATACCGCTAACTATAAGGACCACACCTGTAATTATACCGCTAACTATAAGGACCACACCTGTAATTATACCGCTAACTATAAGGACCACACTTGTAATTATACCGCTAACTATAAGGACCACACCTACAGTATAGACACTATGAGTTACGTAATTAAAATAATAATAATAATAATAATAATAATAATAATAATAATAATAATAATAATAATAATAATGGTGGTGGTGGTGCTCTGCGATATTCCCCAGATCCGTTTAATATAGCCTACCCTTAAACCACCTTTTCAGGACTATTATTATGTATTTCATAAATGGATAAATACTTGAAAATAGACAACACCGAACCCGATAAAGTGAGTGAGAAAACAGATCTGGACCTCAACCGTGTCGTCATCCACGGTAATGGAGAACAATATCACAGACGCCTTGTGTAGATTTATTTCGTTATATTAGACATTATTTCATTATAACAACTTTTTATGATGTAAATACATTTGCTAATTAAACATCATAATACATCTCAAAAATATTAACTGAACAAATTCATGATAAACATTACACAGCTTTAAAGGTATTGTACTATCGTGGACAAAAGTTCGTTCCCTGTAGTGAAACTGAGACACGGAAATGAGTCTCCGAACTGACTTACCCTGATTGTTATCTGGTGCTGGTGTGCTGTGCGGGTCGTTACTGCTTCAGTTTGGGAAGGAGCGAACTTTTGTCCACGAGAGTACAGTAGCACTGTACCACGCTAATTGGCGACTCGCTTAGTTCCTTACATGTGAAGGTCTTCAGCCATACAGTACACTCACGTTGGGACTGTCTAAGATCTATTTAAACTTACATCTTACGAAAATTTATGTATTTATATATTATGATTAATTTTATAATCTAAATGGTTAATCGTAATATAGTCCACTTATTACAATTAATTTAAATTGTGAAATATAAATATTACAGAAAACGTGTAAACCGGCAGTGTCTCCCCTTGTCTTGAGTTACGTCATCTGTCGTCTAGCCATAAGTCGGATACTTTTTGCTGCAGCTTCAACTTTTAAACTGTAAATTGAAAAGTTGGCTACATATTTTATGAGTTTTTACATAAAATTGTGCTCTTCAAAATATACTTGAAACTTTGGAGCAACACTTAAAAATTAGAGCAAGAATCTTGAAGAAGCCTGACCAAGGACCATTAACATGAAAATATTAATGATTTGGTGATTTTCAAGTACAGTATTTGTGGAGCTCTCTTCATTTAAAGGGCAGCCTGAGGGGGTTCTGAACTCTTTAGGGCTCAAAGCCTAACAGCTGTCTACAGGGGAGTGTAAATCGACAAATAATTAAAGTATTTGTGAAGGTTTAAATCAGCGGCTGCCTTTACATAAGTTGGGTCCACATGAGAAAATATTCTTATCTAAGGAAGCCTACTGATCAACAGGTGTTGTGACAGTGTAGGTAGTGGAGTGGGAGTGACAGTGTAGGTAGTGGAATGGGACTGACAGTGGAGGTAATGGAATGGGACTGACAGTGTAGGTAGAGTGGGAGTGACAGTGTAGGTAGTGGAATGGGACTGACAGTGGAGGTAATGGAATGGGACTGACAGTGTAGGTAGTGGAGTGGGAGTGACAGTGTAGGTAGTGGAGTGGGAGTGACAGTGTAGGTAGTGGGAGTGACAGTGTAGGTAGTGGAAGTGACAGTGTAGGTAGTGGGAGTGGTGTAGGTAGTGGGAGTGACAGTGTAAGTAGTGGGAGTGACAGTGTAGGTAGTGGGAGTGACAGTGTAGGTAGTGGGGTGAGTGTAGGTAGTGACAGTATAGGTAGTGGGAGTGTCATTGTAGGTAGTGGGAGTGACAGTGTAGGTAGTGGAAGTGACAGTGTAGGTAGTGAGAGTGAGTGTAGGTAGTGACAGTGTAGGTAGTGAGTGACAGTGTAGGTAGTGAGTGACAGTGTAGGTAGTGAGAGTGACAGTGTAGGTAGTGGGAGTGAGTGTAGGTAGTGGGAGTGAAAGTGTAGGTAGTGGGAGTGACAGTGTAGGTAGTGGGAGTGACAGTGTAGGTAGTGGGAGTGAGTGTAGGTAGTGGGAGTGAAAGTGTAGGTAGTGGGAGTGACAGTGTAGGTAGTGGGAGTGACAGTGTAGGTAGTGGGAGTAACAGTGTAGGTAGTGGGAGAAACAGTGTAGGTAGTGGGAGTGACAGTGTAGGTAGTGCGAGTGACAGTGTAGGTAGTGGGAGTAACAGTGTAGGGAGTGGGGGTGAGTGTAAGTAGTGGGGGTGACAGTGTAAATAGTGGGAGTAACAGTGTAAGTAGTGGGAGTAACAGTGTAGGAAGTGGGAGTAACAGTGTAGGTAGTGGGAGGAACAGTGTAGGTAGTGGGAGTAACAGTGTAGGTAGTGGGAGTAACAGTGAAGGTAGTGGGAGTAACAGTGTAGGTAGTGGGCGTAACAGTGTAGGTAGTGGGAGTAACAGTGTAGGTAGTGGGAGTAACAGTGTAGGTAGTGGGGGTGACAGTGTAGGTAGTGGGAGTAACAGTGTAGGTAGTGGGAGTAACAGTGTAGGTAGTGGGAGTAACAGTGTAGGTAGTGGGAGTGACAGTGTAGGTAGTGGGAGTGACAGTGTAGGTAGTGGGAGTGACAGTGTAGGTAGTGGGAGTAACAGTGTAGGTAGTGGGAGTAACAGTGTAGGTAGTGGGGGGTGACAGTGTAGGTAGTGGGAGTGACAGTGTAGGTAGTGGGAGTAACAGTGTAGGTAGTGGGAGTGACAGTGTAGGTAGTGGGAGTAACAGTGTAGGTAGTGGGAGTGACAGTGTAGGTGGTGTCATCTTACCAGTGTCGCCACCTACATCCGGTTTTTCCACCCCCTGTGCCCAAGACGTCTTGCTCATCAGACCGCCACGACCCGACCCCCAACTCTCACATACCTCTCGCACTCCACCTCCCTCATACCCCTCTCTTGCCTCTCTAATCACTCACTGCTGCCTTTCACCTGTCTACTCACAATCAATTACAACCTTTCGCTGGTACACTACTACAACTACAACTTCTACTACTACTACTACCACCATCAGTACCACTACTATCAATAATAACAGATCTACTATTTCACTACTTTCAGGTACTACTATTGTTAACACTCCTATTATTAAACTCCTAATACCGTATAAATATTAACGTACTTCTATTAGTATTACTACTACTACCACCATCAGTACCACTATTATCAATAACATCTACTATTTTACTACTTTCAGGTACTATTAATGTTGCTATTATTAAACGCCAAATACCGTATAAATATTAACGTACTGTTGTTAGTATTATTACTACTACTACTACAAAAATGCATTACTACTATTATCAACACCACCACAACCATCACAACTACTTCTATATCTAATACGTTTTCAACTATTCATTTTGTACGATTATAACCACTATTGCAAAAGCTCACCTTTACAGCTACTACAAATATACTTATAGGCTATAGCTTTCGTTAATACTAACTCTACTTTTACTGAATAATACTGCTGCTGCTGCTGCTGCTACTACTCCAGCGACCACTTCTATCAAATCCGGCATTACAAAACTTCCACTGTATTGGAACTAATGGGTACCATTATTTCTATTACCCCTTACTACTATCATCTAGGAATGCTACTATTCAGTGCTTGTGCTATAAATACTACTACTACTACTACAATCACCGCAATGTGTACCCAACATCCCCGAACCACAAGCTCTCATTCATGCTCACAAACAGGTCGCTCTCTCTTACTCTATACTTCCTCCTCTCACACACCATCCACCCGTCCCTTCCTCACACCCTAGAGCCTAGAGGCACTACTTCCTCTACCTTAACCATACCTCACACGTCTCTCACCATCACCCTCCCCCCCCCCCCCACGACCGCCCACTCCAGGGATGCAGAAAATCTCACCCACGGTAATTAACCATTCTATAACCTTCAGCAAACAAGAGTGATAGATCTTAAAATAAACTCGTGCTGGTAAGTGTTTGTCCACTATATCAACAATGGTGATTGGTTGGATTACTCGGTGACTCCTCTACCCTCTCTCTATAATAATATTAATAATATTTATTCAGTAAAATCAGCATACAGGCTCACAGTTGGTGTGGCATGTATATAGACAATGCCGGTATATAGTTCAAGTGTATACTATAGTATAAACAATGCAGGTATACAATGTGCATAGACCGTGGACGTGGTTTCCAAAGCCGTTTATCCACCGCAAAAAAAATGCATTGATCCGGAACACACACACACACACACACACAATGTCCACCCCTGTGATGAAGCACCCTAACGTTACCTGAGGTTAGGGTAGGGTAGGCTAGGTTAACATATTTCCTCTATACAGTATACAGTATGGCAACTCCACTAATAATTATGGTTGGCAACAGGGAACTTAAACAAGTGGAAAATTTTGTATATTTGGGAAGTAACATTAGCTGTGATGGTAGATACGGAAGAAATCAAAACAAGAATAGAACAAGCAAAAACAGCATTTAATAATCTAAAAGGCCTAATGAAAAATAACATTAACTTCATTTTGCGAAAAAGGCTGCTGAAAGGCTTTATATGGCAAGGATTGCTGTATGGCTAGAAGCGTAGACACTTTCAGCAGACACCAGAAAGAGATTGGTGGCCTTTGAAAATAATGTGGTGTTATAAGCCAATGCTAAGAATAAGCCCCACTGACAGGAAAACGAATGGATAAATACCCAGATTAGAACAAATTCAAGAGAAATAATTAAAATGCACAGGAAAATAAGAAACTTTGGTCATATATTTGGGGATGGGGGAATAAAAAAATATTAATGGCAAAGGTTGAGGATAGGAAGACCAGGGAAGGTGGACTGGGATGGGTGAATAAAATTAAAATAATTAAAAACTGGGTCTCCCAGAGAAATACAAAACCCTGGATTGGTAAAAACAGTCCCAGAACGTTTAGAGTGAAAGACTGTGGCCGCCATCCCTCAGACGAGGACGGTACTGATTGATTGATTGTCCATACAGTATACTGTAAATTATGAATCAATGTAAACTTTATGACGATTTTACTTAATATTTACCTATATATCTTACTTCAAACCCAGACAATCCCGGATTCACACTGAGGTTTAATTTCAAGTTAAAAATAAACAATTATTTATAAAAGAAACATGAACACCCCAAACACTTAGACCCTGGAGTTAACGAAGCCGTTGATCTAAGTAACAGACTTTGATTTGTTTAATCTTTATTAATTTGAATTATGACTATCATTATCCACACACAAGTAACTGTAAAGAAATTTAGCTGGATTTAGGATATGTAAGAATTGTAAGTGTTGTAATGCATAGAAAAATTAATCACTATAATAACTTTCCCAAACAAATGTATTATTATAAGTCATTTTGTATGCCAATAATAATAATAGCTATAAATAATATAAATATTTTGTAATAAAAATGTGGTGTAGTAAGTTCTAAATATGGTTCTATTATTTGAATTATGAGTTCGGTATCGAGTGTAAGATGAGACGTCATGGTGACGCACATGACTGTCATCACCAGCTTCTCATGGGTCGCCTTATCAAATATGTTTTTAGATTAACAAACATAATAAATCCTTACAGATAGGATGTAAAATTTTAAAATATAGTATATTTTATTTAATGACAATATGGAAACGTAAGATTTTTTAGCTACTTTAAAAACTTGGGGTAAAAAAGTCAAATAAAGGCAATTTAAACTGTTGAATTCATAGTAAATTTGCATAGAAATTAAGGTTTAGAAAAATTAACTAAAACATCGTAGTTGTCATAAAATCCGTTATTGACCCTGGAATATGACGCATAGAAAATGTAGTTTTCCCTCCCACAACAATGTCAGAAATAACCCACGATTAGAATCACCGAAACCATTTACTGCTATTCTTAATTTGCAGTAGACAATGATATACAGTACAACCAAACCTCACAAACATAGCCATCATAGGATCGTAAAGTTCAGTTAGGTTTATATAATTTATTTACTTTATACTAATTCAACGGTGATATTCGTGAAAAGGCTAAAATTGGTCAACTTGATGTGGGGCCGGATTCACCAACGAACGGTCAACCTTAAAGGTTGAACGGGTGATTCACTAAAGATACGGTGGCCTCCAAAGCACCAGTCAGCTTCCACAAGGCGAAAATAAGTGAGTAAAGTTTATTTATGACTTAAAAAAATCCTATGTATGTGAAAACGTATTAAACTACCTTTTACTAATACCGTACCTAATTGTTAACATTTATTAGTCTTAAATACCCATATTGATATTTGTTTTTATCTAATCAAATAAGTAAGGTCCTTTGTAAAATCAAATACGTAAGGTCCTTTATGTGAAAATATCATTGACGTAATCTTTGTGACATGCCATGTTACCCCCCCCCCCCCCACCAATACCATTTCCTCACCCTTTCCCCATGCACCTATTCTCATTCTTCTTTTTCCCATCCATCCCACGTCACCCCTCTCAGCCTCTTTTACCCAGACTTCTCTCCTCCCTCCTCTCCAACACTTACACCAACTTCTACCCACCTATATTCCGCCTTTCCCCATCTATTTCCTCCTTCAACCCTTTTCGTACTCTCACCACCTTATTCTTCCCCTTCTGTCTATTTACCCCTTTTCTTCCCCTCTTCCTATTCCCGTCCCCAACTAATCTCCTCCTCTCCTCCACCCCCTCACTCAACTCTCCACCATAGTATTCTTTACACGCTGTATTTCACATAACACCGACGGACGAGTAGGGAGACAGGAGAATATACTTAATAATCCTATAACACCGACGGACGGGTAGAGACAGAGGAATATACTTACTTATACAGTCTACAGGTGGTAGCGTGAAATAAGTCTATTTCACATACTGTACCTGTGATCACCACCAACCCTAATTTAAAAAATGCGAACGTGGTAATATGACTAAAGTAATGCACCGGAGGTCTGGGCTGTCCAAAAAACATCTTTTGTTTCGCTTAGCCTATCACCCAGAATTGTTTTGTTTTTACATCATATCTCTTTTCTTATATTTTCATATCTGATCTACGTTCTCTATTGCAAAAGATAATTTCCATTAATTACCATTGTCTGAAATGTTACACTAAGTGAAGTAATGCGTTTTTGATACCTTGAAAAATGCATAAATACAATAATGTACTCAATGTATTTAATATAAAAATTAATATAAACATTTGGCCAAAAGGTCGGTTTATATATATATATATATATACATATATATATATATATATATATAGTGTATATATATATATATATATTATATATTGTATATTATATATATATATATATATATATCTATATATATATATATATGCATATATACATATATATAATATACATATATAAAATATATATATATATATAGATAGATATATATATATATATATATAATATATATACTTCATTTTTAGTCCATTTAACACGCGGACTTTGAACATACAGTCAACGACCGGTAAGCGTTCCCTAGTCACACCCAGTAGGTCGAGGGTTCGATTCCTTGCTGGTGAGGTCGTTGACTGTATATAATATATATATATATATAACATATATATATATATATATATATATATATATATTATATATATATTATATATATGTACATACATATATACATATATATAATATATATATAATATATATATGTATAATATATATATATATATATTTTTTTTTTCTTTTTTTCTCTCCATGAGAAACCAATCGTCAGCATGAACGAAAATAGTTTTGGGGGGTTATCCATATTAATTTATGTTCTATGGTTTATACCGGTCACATCTTTATAAAAAAAATCTCTGGCTCCCAACTTACAACCAAGTCTGAAAGGCAGCAGTAGTCACTTAAAAGCACTCACTGCGTTTACTTAAAAGCACTCACTACAGTCTATTATTTTCGTTTACCACATGATCAACAGAATTATATAAACTAAAAAAAAGTAAGCAAATACCTGCTATTGTCAAAGTAATAATAAAAATATTCATCGCCCAATTTCAAACCAAACACGAAAGAGCAGGCTTGGATTAATTACTACGTGCTTGTAATAAAAGCTGATTTTAATTAATAACACTTTATTGAGTCATTGTAATTGTACAGGGTGATTTTTTGTATTCGAAACCCCAAGTAACCCACATACACTAAAAAACAAATCAGTTAGGAACCTAATATTTTGCGTAAATGTACCTAATGTTAAAGACGTGACGTGATCCTGCGTTATCAGGTATCACATGGTCCGTCGTTGGCGTTTACAGATTTTCACTCAGCCACGCATGGTGCTCACCGTGTTCGTTGAGCTGTGTTTGTGTCTTGTATTTGTGTTGTGCTTTGTGTTGTCCGTCAGTGGCATTTAACTCGGTTCACTTAGTCTTGCTATGGCGCTCACAACAAAACACAGTGAGCGCCATGGAGTGACTGACTGATAACCGTTAAAGGCCACTTCCGTTTGTGAATTTAATAGTAATGAATAGTAATGACAAAATGTATGAAAAAATCTAACTACAATAAAGTGTAGAATGTGATATAAATTGTGTTACTTATTACCCGAAACCTAAATAATTATGATCTTTGAACACACTTGAAATTGTTATACCTGTAGTATGTAATTAAATATAACAATTTAAGTAATTGAAATTGTAATTTGAGAGTATTTTACACCAAGTAATTCTTTTGTATTTGTAATTTAAACTATAGAAGAGTAATTGTAAACAGCCCTTAAATAATCTTACCAGTGTATGCCCAGTATTTGCCAACAGTGCTTAGACGTAACCGACCGCCCAAGAGGCTAACGTGTCTATCAGTGGCGAAGAGGATAAAAGTAAAAAAGAAAAGTCCAAACCTGGAATAAAGCACATGTATAAAGAAAATTACAGGCAACTGAATCTATGACTTGATGAATAGACGTTGAAAATGTACTTCTTTACCAAATTCATAAACTTTGTTAAATCTGCTCTCGACAGCATGCTAGGAGGCAGCGCTATAAACCGGAATGGCAGGAAGAGCTCTACGGTAGTCTAATGTAACACATAGCGATACCTGACAACCCTCTTGTCTATCACCACAGCTACAATTGCACCCTAGGCCTCATAGCGAACGTCTTGTTATTCTTTCTTCTTCCCCCACCAACTTCCATATGGTGTGGATTGTCGAGTAGTTACGAATTTTCGACATTTCCTCTGCGGTACCAAAACCTTCGACTCTCAGTGTAGAAGATTTAAGAGGTTAATATAATAAAAATGTGATTATATTGCATACGGGCAAAGGGTGACCTAATTGAAGCGTATAAACATCTCAGAGGGCACTACTCAGTCAAATGTACAGTCCCCTTCACTAGTACATTTACAGGAGACTGTCGGGTTTTGTGCAGTGTGACAGCAGTTTGTTTACATTCGACAGAAGGAAACTTGCAATAGTAAACATACTACGGAATCAAAATAAAACAAAAATACAAATAAAAACTTGCAATAGTAAACATACTATGGAATCAAAATAAAACAAAAATACAAATATCTCAAAGATGGTGATTTGTGGAATGTTTATGACGAGCCCCAGTAAACTCACTAGTGAAGGGGACTACATACCCAGAGCTACGGACGCCCACCCCACAAGCGGTCATAGCTTAAGATTGAAGAAGCCACAAGTCCCGAAAACAGAGCAGGCAAACTTTTTCGGAGTGAGAATTGTTAACTCTTGGAACAATCTGCCAGTGTTGTGACAGCACCGAGTGTGAGCTCTTTCAAGACCAGACTTGACCAACACTGGAGCAGGTTCCGATACATTCAGGAGCCAGTGGCAATTTACATTTCCTCCAAGACTACACTGCCTTTAGTATACAGTATAGTGCCTACTCTAAGCTTAAAGCTTATCATAAAACCAATGTCGAGTAAACCTCCTACACATGGTGACAGGTCTTTTGTAGCCTAGGATTACATTTTAGTTCTAAGGTCAGTCTGTGACTACTGGCCCTCAAGACCAACAGTCACAAACTCGGTACTTGAGTCTTGAGATTCAATAATCCATGATTCACTGGTCCTAAGTTTTATTAGTCTTAGGGTTTAATCATTGAATCAATAGTTCATTGTTTCACAGGCACACAATATAGTCAGAAGGTTCAATGGATAAATCACCGGTGTTTAATATTCAAGTGACCTCAAGACATATTTGTCCAAAAGTTCAATTAATACAATATAAGGTTTACAGTTCCTAAGACTCAATGGTCTTAATCTTATGGTGTAAGTCTTGAGATTCCCTGACCCACCTTCATCAATGCCAAAGTTCAACGGGAACACTTTCAATATTCGACTCGACCGCAAACAACCAGACCTGAATTTTGGTGTTTAATGAAGGTAGTCCACTAAAATACCAACTTGGGAACTATTGACACTTGCAAACGAAAAACTGAGATATTTCATTATTTATCCGATTATATATATATATATATATATATATATATATATATATATATGCAAGTAAATCACTGTAGGTGCGCGTGATCTAGGTATATGCTGATAACCACAAGGAAAGAAGAAAACACGAAGTTCCCAAGCGCTTTCGTGTAATTCACATCTTCAGGGGTGAGTACAGACTCACCCCTGAAGATGTGAATTACACGAAAGCGCTTGGGAACTTCGTGTTTTCTTCTTTCCTTGTGGTTATCAGCATATATATATATATATATATATATATATATATATATATATATATATATATATATATATATATATATATATAAACTGAATATGGTATATGTACAGTACACACTATAGTTGTATGTAAACCCAGCATGGTATTGGTATTCTCGATGTTTGGCCATGATTATGTGATGTACATTTTGGCGTATGAGCATGGACAGGTGGTACTCTGGTGTGTATATATTTTTCACCATCCATATCCCTTACCCATATGCCTTCAGTAGCCCTTAGGGCTAGTGATGCTTAAAGGCGGCAGCACACTGGGCACTTTCCCCAAAACATGTATCCCGTTTTCCCGGCCGTTGGCCTGACGGCTCAGCAAGCAACAGGATTTGTTGTGAGCAATGGACAACGTTTTGGCGGGAATCTTTGCTGGCCGGATTAGTGCTCAAATGAGCTTCATATAATTTCAAGTAAAATTTAAAAAAAAAACACGAAACAATAATAATCTGGTAAAATTGCAGATTACAGCAGCCAAAGAATCTGATCTGAATTCCCGGTACTCTGTGCTTGCTAACTTATACAATATAACCAAATTAAACTTTACCTAACCCCCTAGCCACCCAAGCCGGGGGCTTTGCCTCCGGACCCCCAAACGCTGTCATAACCCAGAGTAGTGTGGTCAGCCTCCATGAGAATATAAATAGCCGCTACAGTATTTCTTACCTTACTTCGAGTCAGACCGGAATGCGTCGTGGGTTACTCTGTTCTCTAAAGTTTCCTTATTTTTAGAATGAAATAATACAATAAACTTTCAGTAATCGAAATCGCACCCAGCACATAATGGCTCCATATTGCAATTGATTCGAATTGTCCTCCTTGCTACTACCCACGCAGAATATCGAGCGCTAATTGGTTGAATCAAATGTTGCGATTTTTTATTGGATTTGATTGGATGCCTCCCCTCCCCTATTACAAAGCCTAATGCATTCTCCCTGCAATCTGGCAATCCCGCTGCCTTTTCAAGTCTCAAGCTCCCCCATTCATTTCTTTCCCTGACTCTACGTGATATGCCTATCATCTTTCCAGGCGTCTTAGAATAGTAATTTATCTATTAATCCTGCGTTCAAAATTAAATAGGTTAGTTTTACACCCATTAGTAAATTTTCATATCACCCACTTTTCTTCGTATAAAGAAAATGTTGCCCTGTATACTGGTACAGTACCCATTTCTAATCCAAAGGCACTCCTGCCTATTTCGAATCGTTCTTTATGCTCGCTTAACACTTTTTACAAGGCGATTACAATCCCACCCTCTCATATTTTTCTTTTCAGCATTAGCTTTCATATTAGTAGTTCTGCCGAGTTTAATGCAAATGTTTCGCCATCAGCTAAACGAAGTTGGTTTAAGTAGATAGGTATGGAGTACTTCACTGATATTTTCCACTGAAAAGTTTTTGACCAGCAAGTTAAATTATTTACAGGTTGGGAATATTTTATTAACCTTTCAACCTCGACCAAAAGATGTGCAAAAACTTTTATCAAATGTTGGGGTATTCACAAACTGCCATTATGACTACGCAATACGGTTCCATGACAAAACCCCAACGGGGTTGTCATTTGCCAACACTAACCTAACCTAAACATAAAAGTGTTTTATTTTATATTTTATGAGACTGGGGTTTTGTCCGTTGGGGTTTTATCCGGTCACCACGCAATACACAGACCATAGGCCTCCTTCCCTCAGCATGGCCACCTCTAGTGAGTGGCTATTAGGTAAACAAGGTAAGGTATTTACATGCAATATGAAAAAGATGTTTGAAAGTAAGACAAATTTTAGGCAAAAATAAGGATAATTTATTAAGGATACATTCTGAAATAATACTTCAGAATTTTAAAGATCAATACGGGCGACGAAGATTCGACAACTTTCGAACGGTAAAAACCGTTGACTGGTTTGTATGTCAACTGTCACCGTGGCAACTGTAAATTGTCTGCTGACAAAGTTTGAGTCGTTGATTTCGGTATTCCCGTTGATATTTGTCAAGTGTGACCTCTCCTGAGAAGCACCACAGATACTAGTACACAAATGACTTATAACACCCCCAAAACGGACTTGTTACCACAACACATCACACTCGTGTAAGGTATCACAGTACATACAACTGTATTACACTTCATTGCATATCTTGCATTCATGCGTTTTTCTTATATTTTACTTATATAAATGTTGAATCACGAAATTCTGAAGTACCCGTGCATTTGGCGGTGATTTAGTATTGAGGCCCTTTTCCGTCAGGCTGCTTGCAGTTTCATTGTTTTTAACTGGTTGCAGGTATACGGCAGCCATACTGACGAACTTAATGGTACGACAGAGAATCGAGCATGCGTAAAAATGCGGTACGTTTGGGGGAGAGGTTAGATTAGGCTAGTCATCGTATTAATTATCATAAAGGCCTTAGGCCCGTGTCCACTTGAGAGTAAAGTGCTGTCGAGTGCTGTCGACAGCACTACTATCAAGTGGACATGGCTCTGAGAGTAACTCAGATAGATAAAGTTTACTGTTGGACAGCTACTCTGCTGTTTGCTATTGTGTGGGCACATGGTAGCCCGCAACTATCTCGTAAACTCTCAGGTATACGAACCAGGTTCGCAGTCTGACAGTGCTCTCGCGGGGTGAAGCATGGCGCTCTGGACTCAGGAGAAGACTTGTATGAAGAGAATCCTAATTTGTGGGATCACGAAAGGGAAGACTAACGCAATTAATTATTGGCATTGGACAGGATGTTTGGGTGTATTTTTGTTGTTTACTTACCTGATGCCAAAAACCGAAGCGTCACCATAACTCACTCGTGAACTTAAATGACTTCCCTCATCCGCATGGGCGTCCGCAGAAAAAAATGCAGGGGGGGGGGGGGCAATGTTATCCTGAATTCGACGTGTGAAGTGTGAAGACATCATTGACAATTTCGGAAGAGATCCCCGACGGCTCCAATTCCTGTTCCAAGAGTAGTAACCTGCTCTAACTGAATGAACTGTTGAGAAATGTTTATGTTATTTTATTCATTTTGTATTTTCCATGTAATTTTTTCAAATTTTTTATTTTCGGGGGGGGGGGGGGGCAAATGACCCCCCCCCCCCCTTGCCCCTCCCTGCGGACGCCTATGCTCATCCGTGTCTCTCTTGAAAATTAATGGTCCAACCAATTTCACCAACTCTTCCACCTGAATTGCTGACGTACCGGTGAAACTACGGAACTGTTGAGCATCTTCTATCTGTAATTCTTTCAAAAGCCTGTTGTTAGCTCCAAGTTCACCTCGACGTTCCACCCAGTGCTTTATCCAACACCTTTTTCTGTTTTTGCTTTTTCTCCAGTGTCAGCATAACTATTAGCACTGCAGCAAATTTTGTCACGTCCTCCACCACCCATTGCTACCGACTGACTGAGTCACTATAGTGTAGCTCTAGTCAGGTGTACACACCAGAGTTCTCTCCGCCGGCTACTGTCGGGAAGACCCTCGACAGCTGAAACTCGCAGAAGTTTGCTCTCATGTGGACACAGATGAGAGAACTATCGACAGTAACTATCGAGAGTCCGCTCTCAAGTGGAAACTGGCCTTAAGTTTGTAGTCAGTCCTCGCATGCGCATCGACGTTTCTCATACGGCTGCCGTACCAACTGATATCGACATTTCTCAAACAGCTGCCGTATCAATTGACATCGACGTTCTCATACGGCTGCCGTACCTATATCTTGAGCGTTTTAAAGTGGCAAAAAGAACCAAGCCCTAATATTAACCGTACCAAACTAAATTATAAGATTATTACATCAGGTCGGTAAAGTATAGTTTGATTCGTTCGTTTTGAGTCTTAAAAGTAATTTTGCACAACATTCATGTTTCCCAAAAAATGTATTAGTGGTTAAAATTAATGGCCAAATTGTCCTAGGAAGTTATTCAATTGACGTTTAATAAACTAAGCTATGTATTCTATTAATAATTTACCTTCGCATCTTTTTACCACCTTACCAGTAGTACCGCGTTGGAAACATCGCTTCTTCAGGTGCCCTTGGTCAAATTGACTAAATATCGAAAATTATAATCATTACCTATGAGCGGGGTAAAATTTATTTCATTACCAATTGTTTTTTTCCAGAAATGTAGTTTTTCCCCTGGTAATTTGGTGCGATTCACTCGAATTTAAGCTTCACTTCCGTCGGAAATAAGTCGTTTTTGAGTTATCATCCCCCTCTCCCTTCCAACAATCTTGAGTGAACCTGCAATGATACCATGAGCTACCATAGAGGAAGTGAAGCTACTCAGTACAGTGGTGGTTTAACAGACAGGATGACTCGTCTACAAAAATAGTGATATTCTGGCTCACCGCCAACCTACTGTAACCAGTACCACAGACCACAAATTACCTTGGAGGCCTCTGGCAATAAATCTCACCATTACAATTTAAGAAAATATCTATTGTCAAAAATGTTTCATTATAAGGGCTTCGTATGTTCAAACATGTCAGTTGAACTGTGTTTGCCATGTCATACCTATAGCAAATGGTTAGGTTCTCAAGTTGTTTTACAACTGTCTGGTACATACCCAAAACATTATACCGTTTGCCATACTTTTGCTAAAGAGCGAGTTGTTAAACTCTTAAGTAATTAATTTCTGTGCATATCGTTCTGTTACATATTCAAATGATATATTATTTTTTCCCGTGTCCACGAAATAGATGCGAAGAACCACAGCATTTTTTTCATGTCTAATTTAAGTCCAATTTTCTCGAAACTAACAGAAAACATAATAATTCCAATGCGTCTTACCTTGGAGCCGATCTGATTCCCACACTGCCCGGCCTGGAGGTGAACAATCTCCCTCATGATTGTGGTGAAGGAAACAATTGGAGGAGTATACCACGTGCGGAATCGATAGCGGCAGACACACGACTGAGGGGAGTGCCGGTGTCTTACCTCAGCCTCCTTTTCGTCCCGGAGTTCCCCGTTGCTCATAGATGGCACCACTAGCGGTCTGTTACACCACGATGAAATGTTTTGTGATCTTGAATTAAAAACGCACTACTTATCATTGATTTTATTCAAAACGTGTTATTCTTGGTTCCTCATTCTGTTTTAAGGATTTTTTTTCTTTTTTTAAGAGTTATGAAAATAACCTCTGTCGGAGTTTTGCTTCTCTACAACATAACCCCTAGCTCCGGGAAGCGCGACTCTGCGGCAGCCCGCAGAACCGGCACGTGAGGAAGATAAAAATACTGTGGAAGCTTCTCATGGGAACCTCCAGCGTGGACATCTTCCAAAGATATTTCCACGAGTTATAAGGCGGCAATTACTGAGTAATGAATGTTACCAATGGTAACATCTAAAATTCTCGTAAATTACCAGATATCTCGCTCTAGAATGTAGAGTATATTAATTTTGGTTTAACGGATTTCGTGAAACCTACTAAAATTATATCGCATCCAATAACCCTGATTTTACTTGTGATTCATATCATGAGGGCAAAAGAGAGGCTATATATATATTTACGTGAACACTGTCAATTTGATATTTAAATTCGATTTCATAAGTCCTTCAACATATTTGAGGATGGATGATAGTTATTACATATTATTAATTATAGTGAAAATAGCCTTTTACTCTTTACATAACATCTTTCGGTAATTTAAAGTGATTTTTCGTAACATGAAATGAATTCACTGTTTGCTGATGAGCAAACTTTCAAATAGTTGGTATAGTCATCTCTGGATATATTTGATAATTGATCATTTACATTACAATCTTATTTATTTATTAATCATATTTGTCACGATGAATCACGTCTTTTATTTATTTCATCAATGACCACCTTCAAGTAGGAATATATTATTGTGCGTAATCGATAAATTCCTTTCGATCAAATACTTAATTAAGTGCCATCACCAGTATCTTTCCATCTTAGAATCCCATTCGATAAGTTCCTTTGCACTTTTGCAGTTTCCAAACCTTAACCCTGATATTTATAATCACTATACATACAGATCATCAATATTACGCAGTTGTGTTACCAATTCCACGGGCATCTCAATCGTGTGCTGACCTTGTGAACCCCATGAACTTTGAACTTTTCCTACTCAAAACAGTCAGTCATCCCTTGAAATTCTGTACTAAGCAATTAAAATTGGCGGCCATGAACTTTGCTGCTGCAACGGTCAATATGACATCATTGCTCAGTTCGAGAAGGGAAAAGGTTTTTCCCCCTCTCTCTCTCTCCAACAAAAGCCTTGTATATAATGTATTATATCTTTCTCTCTCCAAAAAAGCCTAGTACTGTATAGCACTTTCTCTTTCTCCAAAAAATTAGGTTGTTCTCTAGTATCATAAAAACAGATACAGCTTAGTTCACCACAGTTCCTCTCAGAACAAACCTACAAATAGACCGATCACAAATTGGAGAGAATGTAGCATACAGGTACTCGTCTTCCCGCCATGCACTCACCAAAGCGCACCAGTCCGGTGTCCGCCACCCATCATACTGTACCTGCAACATGCAATTGAACTGTTACCCGGAGAGTGTCTCTTCTCAACCAAATAATATGTGACATCATAGCCCGCCGAAACCAGAGTGTAGGCCTCTTATAAGACCCTGCCCGCCGGCACCATCACCCATTATGATGTTACTAACCTCTTTCGCCGCTCACTAACGTCCACCGCTGGTTACCAACGGTGAGGTCGTATGTAGAAAAGCAGTAGATATAGCACAAGAGTCGTCGAATTATCATGAGCTTTCCCGCCAGTCCAGCAATTTCTAGACGATCGATATCAGTACACAGACAAATCAACAGACAGGTAGATTTCCACCAGGTCACAGAAACACACTTGTGAAATGACGTCTCCTTTAATGGTCACTAAGTCTTCAAAAAATTGTTCCCACGATATGACTTTACCACTGGACTTCTTCGAATATATTCAGTCAGCACACTACCAGTGTACAATTCCTTCGTCTTTTCACTTAATATCGCTCACAACAATTCCACAATACTTAGTTGTCACTAGGCTTGTACTTCACACTTTGCAGAAACGATCGACTACCTCCCCTCAGTCAGTCAGAACACCGAGATAAGAGAGCCGTGGCACTGAGGTGAACAAGGAGATTTAGGGCAAGGTATAGTTGAGAAGTGGGAAGTACAGAAGGAGAATGATAGCAGATGGGCTTTCCACCTTGCGGAGGCTAGTTTGTGGTTTAACCAGTGCCAGACGTCCCTCAGTCCTCCAGGGGCAAGGGAGGTTAGAATCTAACCGTTAGATAAGCTAAGCTAAGCTGGTTTAAAGTGCCATCCCAAGGAAGGTGCTGTTTTAGGGTTTGATGGAGGGTCCCTTCAGGTCCTTGTGTTGCTGAAGGGATGTTCCTCATCTTTTGTGATTGTGACTGGGGGGTCCCGCCAGGTCCTTGTGTAACTGGCAGGATAATCCCCATCTTTAAGGTTATGCATATGGTGTTGCTCTTTCTTGTTGGTTGTTTCTTGGAGGGTCCCTTCAGGTCCTTGTATAACTGAAGGGATGTTCCTCATCTTTAGTGATTGGGGGTCCCACCAGGTCCTTGTGTGAACTGGCAGGATAGTCCCCATCTTTTCGGTTATATGAGTGGTGTTATTCTCTCGCGTATAATGGTTCCGGGCTGATTGTGTTAATGTTGATGCTTCTTGGCCACCAGCTGTGTGATATATTGTTGTTTGCCTGTAATAGTTCCTGTAAAATAGGGTCTTGTGTTCCGTGTAGTTTGTCCCATACCGCTTTTGCTTGTTTGTGTGTTCTTATGTTAATTGTGTCTATGTTATGTTCGATGTGTATGACGGCCTATGTTTTGCTGCTCTTCTTATTGCTGTATTTTGGACTGCTTGTAGCTTTAAGTGTATGTATGACGAGTATGTACTACTGTACATGTGTATGTGTGCCTAAGAAAGAGAAAATTGTCACATTAGAGAATTTTGACTACTGGCCACATACACACGCTACAATTGGTGACCCACAGAGTGACTCACTCACAGGACGGACGAGAAACGGATCTCTTCCAGTCTTCACTCACAACATTTAAGACTGGCCAGTACATGTGGAAGCAGCTCTCACCTGGTCTGTTCCTTTTTTTTCTTTTTTTTTTACGGGGATTAGCCTACCTAAGCACAGGTCACTGACCCACATCGGGGCCTGTGGGGTGAAAAGGTAATAGTAATAATACTAATAATAAAGAACCATAATGAAATACAATAATGAATAAAAGATCAAAAGTGAGAAACAAAATATGTATGTTGTGTTGTAAATAGTAAGAGAAACAATTGAGACCCTGCAATTGTGTGTAAATGAGGCAGAAAGTCAAATCAGCAACAGCAATCTGAGACTTGGTCACAATTTTCGTGATGCCATATGGCAGCAGGGTCTACCATTAGACAATACATTATGCTTCCAATATCTTCCCAGACGGTAGTTCCTCCCTGTTTGGTAGCTGTCTACTACCTACAACCACTCGCTACATAAGTATCAGAAGTCATCATCAATCCTCCAGATGCGGAAACTGAACTCCAGCCACACCGACAGGCTTCCTGACACTGTTCTACGCCAGCTACACGCTCAGAAGCTCCCTGCAGAAGTTCGTCTCGCCATGTCAGCACTGGACTATTCTACAACCTCTGCGACCTACGCAGCCACGGCAGACAGAGTATTCCATGAATACACTGCTGTGCGCCATGCTGCCGCGGACAACTCAGTGGCCACGCCATCACTTAGCTCCGGTCTCATCAACCGGATCAACGCTCTTCGGACGAGCAACATCGTACAAGACATGAGGGACCTGGTACATTCCTTACACCGCAGGACAGACACCCCCGAGCAGCTCTACTTCTCCAAGCCTGCTGCTGCTCCTGCCCCACGCTTTGTGTCCTGCCAGCCCCGACGTCTCCGTCATGCCAAAGACGCCGCCGCCAGCCCCCAGCACAGTGCACCTACCCTCTGCTGGTACCATCAACGTTTCGGTGCTAACGCTAGACGTTGTGAGGCTCCCTGCAACTACTCGGGAAACAGCGTCGACGGGGATTGGTAGACACCACGACCTCCATCACTTCAGGCGTCTCACTGCTGCACATCACTGACCGTATTTCCGTCAGGAAATTTCTCGTTGCCACAGGGGTATCGGTCAGCATCATCCCTCCCTCACCGCAAGACACGTCAAAGCAACCCTCTTATGACCTATTCGCCGCCAACGGTACCCCCATTGCTTCCTTTGGCGCACTCATCCTCGCCTTAGACTTTGGTCTTCCCAAGACTCTGTGCTGGTCTTTCGTGGTGGCAGACGTCTCTCAACCCGTCCTCGGCTTCGACTTCCTCACCTTCCATAAGTTCGTCGTCGACCCAAGCAACCTCTGCCTCATCCACGAGCCTACATCACAAGATTCGGGGTACACGTGATACGGTCACCAAAACCAAGAGTAACTGAGGACCTAAATTAAACATATTGATTTAATTTTTTCCCCCATTTATTTGGACCACAGATAATATAATTAATTCATTGGAACTGTAAATTGAAATTATGCTTGCCACAAACAGTAGGTTCCTAATCATATACAGTACAACAAATATCATAACATCTGTAATTTTTGTTTTTAAATTAATTCTATGAATCATTATTTTGTGATATATTAGAGATGCTTGAAAATAATTATTATGACAATATGAGCAATAATAATACAGAAGGTGTTAGTAATAAAAATCAGTCTTGCTTAGGTCATGTCTTCACTGTTACAAGATCTCAGGCTCAGGCACTAACCACTGTAGATAAAGCTGTCTGAATATTTGTCTGGGAAAACATGTACTACATTGTATACATCTATATTTACTTCTAAAAACAAGAAACTTTGAGGTCAATACCATCCTTGGATAATTTATGATAACAATTATATGTAAAAATACATGTCACTTACAGATACTGTGCCTGTATAATTAAATGTTTACAGTTGGTACACAAAATTTGACAATACAGTATTCCTTAAAGTAGAAACAGACGTAAAAGTAAGAAAAAACGAATTTGGACTTTCTAGAGTTTTGTGAAACGTTTTCTTACAGACAGTAGAAGAGTTCCATACAGACAGTAGTACAGCAGCAGAGTTCCTTACAGACAGTAGCACAGTTCCTTACAGACAGTAGCAAGGTTCTTTACAGGCAGTAGCAGAGTTCCATACAGACAGTAGCAAAGCTCCTTACAGTCGCAGAGTTCCATACAGACAGTAGCAGAGCTCCTTACAGTAGCAGTTCCATACAGACAATAGCGGTAACGTTGACGTTATACTGTAATGTTATTACTGCGCTTTAACAACTAATACTGTATAAATATAAGGTTTTTAAGCGCATAACAAGGTAATAATAACACTGGTCTATCAATTATTAAAAACTCTAGCGGTGAGAGGCTGAGTTGTTTACAGTCGTTGGAGCCACGACACCGTAAGTATCAATATCAAGATGCAAACCCAAAATTTTTTTGTCATCTTATAATTCAAATAACGACAAGATAATTAAATGCCATCAGCACCTCTACACCCCCGTCCCTCAGATGAACAATGGAAGAAAATTAATGCGGGAGTGATCAACTCTCGAAGAGGCAGTCTGGTGGATTGGCTGTAAAAACTATATTGTGTTTTCTGCTAGTGTCTCTATTAAAACATGGCTTAAAAATGTGTATCATTGGCTGGTGGACTTGCTGTTCAGGCCAGCACTTGTAATACATGGTCTGTCACCTCCCATCTGTTACAAACTATATTATTATATCAACTTATAGCTGTCGCCTTTACTGTACAGTATGTAGTCCAGCACATTGTAGAATGACACTCGGGAGAGAAGGATTACTTGTGTTCTGGGCCTTGACATAACAAGGCACTGTATATACTATATATCACTACGTCAGGATTAGGAGGAACACCAGTGGATTGCACGGTAGTTAAATAACCAGTGTATCTTGGTCACAAACGCCTGGATTCAGCCAAATGGCTGCATAGTGTGGCCATGAGATCGAATATGTCCTTTTTGTTAATAATTTGAGTCGTGAGCATTCTTAATTGCGCTGTTAAGGTGAACTCACACTTCTTCCTTTGTTCTATTAGTCGTCTCGTAATTAACCTCCAGTAGACGTCCAAACCTCGTGAAGGCAGTCTGGAAGATACTCCACTTGATCATCATCAACACGAATGCCACCACCTGCCCCAGGAAGGGTACACCCCACACCAGCCAATGTATGGCAGTGTCGTGGTGTGTCACGATCTGGGGGAGCGAAAAACACAACCAACATATCGTGGTGAGTATTGTCGCAACTTTGTCCTTAGATACACTTAGGGCGAACAGCAGAGCAGTTGGTATTGGAAGAGTGCACCGAGCAACCAACTGGCCAAAGCTGCCTTCGGACAAGGGGAAGGTAGTGTACAAGCACAAGGCATAGTTTAAAAAGAAGGGGGCAGCAAGGCCACCTATCATCCACCCCCAGTTGATGACAGCTGCCACCATGGCCATAGATACAATGCGTCCACCTGCAATATATAATTTATTAAAATATTTTAAATAAAATGACACAAACTCTGGGTAGCAAACAACTCTCACAGGCATTTGAACCTGAAAAACTTTAGCATAGCATCTACAGTAGGTTCACCTGATCGAAGATAAAGGTATATGATTAAGATAACAAAGAAATATTTGACTATGTTGGATGTGGTTAACTTATATTAATTTAGTTAGGCTATGCTTGCTTAGTTATATCATGTTAGTTTAGTTAGGTCAGATTGGTTTAGTTCTGTTACTTTAGGTTATTATAATTTACAAATCTTATTCTAGTTAAACTTACCTTTGAAATTCAATATAAAATCCTGTGACTTATAAAATACTAGCTCAAAAAGATATGACTATACAGTCAGAGTCAAAAGTAATTATCCACCCTTCCTACAGTACTACCATACCCGCCTTTCTACACGACAGCTGATCACAAGAGGGTGAGGGAAGTAGTGTTGGGGTAGAGCTATCAGGACGGCAGACCCTGGTAGGTAGGAGGGCGCAAGTCAAGGGCCACATACGTAGTGAGAATGTATGTGGCCTTAAAATTATTCTTAACACCTGAAGAAGGTGTTAAGGTTGGCGGAGGTAGCTTGATGTTGACGGCCTTAATGACCCTGGCAGTTGATAGACCTAAAGCGCAAACAACCAACCAACCAGGAGGGGACGTGTCTGGGGAGGTGTCATGTGGACTTAACTTTCCCTTAGTTATCTAAGCCTTCACTTGAGATTCTGGGAAGGAATGCGAGTAAGCTTTTGGCACATAATGTGTCATTAGGGATGATAAGGCATTTGGCTTCTGTGATGGAAACCCCTGATGTGTCAACATAGGAGAGAACGAGGCGTGCCTTGTTCACCACCAGTAACACTAAATGAGGCTGTTACTTGGTAACTTTCATCTCTCACCACTACCGTTCTTGAAAAATAAGTCAATATTAATTGAAGAAAAAAATAAGAATGAAATATTCCTTACATCAGTTCCACATCTCGCCACTACCATTCTTGAAAAAAAATCACTATTAAGTGATAAAAAACAAAAAATATGAATGAATTATTGGACAGCATGTGACTTGTCCACCCTGTAATATGTTTATTAGGGTTGTGAAAATCAATGTGAATGGTATTGGCCACTGCTCCACACTCTTCGATTGGCGAGTCGCGGGAAATTTGTCAGTTTGCGAACTGGGTGGCTACAACGTGTCAGAAATTGCAAGGAAAGTTGGGGTTACTTTGAGATGCTGGTTAACCCACTGGGAGGAATCTGGGAACGAGTATTTTGTATGGTTTGTTGGCATTTGATGTATTAAAATGACTAATTTTGGGTGTGTAATGTAAACAAAACACATTTGAACTCTTACTATGCATGAGATATAATTTCAGGCCGGGGAAACCATAATTGACAGGCGAGGACATTGGATGGACTATTGAGGTTCTGTATGACCTGCGTTCTGTATTCAAAATAAACGTGAGTTCCACCCTCGTATTCAATATTTCTCCTCATGTCAACAGTGTTATAAATATCTAGTTCCCATTGTTTAAAACCTGAACAACAACCTGAAAATATGATAAATAAGGAAATGGATGGTACATTATAATAATCATACGATATGTGTCCCTGCTTTCTTCAATCTCCACTCTCTCTGATGAGCAACTTGCATTGCATACCACCCTCCCAACCCCCAACCCCCCCCTTCCAAGAAACGGCCCTCCCCCAAATCGACCATTACCCCTTTCCATCCCACGTGACTTACCATGCTGAAAGGACCCGGCCAGGAGCGGTAGTTAGGCGATGGAGTGGACGATTACTTTTGACAGCAACTGTACTTGTGAATGCCCAGGGTAAAGGTATGAAATAAAAATAATAGCATCACTAATTGAATGGTAAGCTCAGGATGAGCATGTTAATTATCTCGTATTTCAACAGTACCCGGGCACTTCAAAGTTCGCCCTCCCCCCCCTCCTTGGCAAATTTCTGGGTATGCCACTGCCTCAGATAATCTGTGATGATAGCATGAGGGTCAGAGTACAGTACTGTAAATACACTAAGTTATTGATATATTTTACCGATGTTCACAGTACTGGAAAAGCCTGCAAGGGTCTTAGGACACTTTCTGCGACTAGTTACACTACTGAATATTTTATGTCATGTACAGTACAGTATACAGTTCAAGTTTGTTCGAGACAAAGAAAACGGAAATTACCAATTTGCAGAGCTGAAACACCTACAATTTAGGGATAGACGTTTTTTCCAAACAGGAAATTTATTATTATTATTATCTAATGGTAATTTGCCTATACCTGTATCTGGTAAAATTTCCTTTTCCACTTCAGTTGTCGTTTACCATCAAATATACTGTTCAAATACACAGTCTTTTCTTAATTACAATACATTTAACAGTAATCCTGCATATGTTATTTATTCTTTCCTATCAATAACAACACTCGCAGTCTAAGAAATATTTCATCCCCTAACAAGCAAATAGAATACTAAATTGCAAATTTGAATACATCATCCAACTGAACTAGCAAAAACTAGAAAATTTAGGCACATTCATTTTGTACGGCATCTATTGGCAGGTCCTGGACTATAGGGCGCCGCCAGTTAGGCGGACGCTGTACCTGAAGTCCCGAAGTCCCTGCTTAAGAAGGAGTCTAGGGCATGTATCCTTGGAATTAAAAATTAAAAAATTCTCTGGTGAGATCTGATGCATTTTGAGCATGAAAAAAAAGCGTAATTTATGTAACGTACTATAATTCTTTTTGAGTGAAAAGGGGTTCTTGTGAAACCTTAAGCCTTCCTTGAGGATCACTTTTACCATAACTTACACATGTTTAGGGAGACAGAGATAACAATAAAGACGAAGTCTCTGGTACGGGGTACCTCGTGCTCCTCCTCATAGGTTTCCTTCCACACGAAGATACAGACACCCAACACCGAGTGAAGTGCCAGAAACACCGCAGCTGCCATCATCACGCAAACTGTGAATGCAGGAACAACACATTTTAAACATATATTTGCTTTCAGATTATCACTGCTCTTAGGATATACTGTACAAACAAATCAACAGTGAGAAAATAAAATTAAAACCCCTAACAAGACAGTACAGGAGATATATATAGTAAAAACGTTCAAGGTCACCACACAAAATTTTGATAGGATACAAACCCCCGCCGCTTCTTCCAAAATAATTTTAGGTAATTTGTTTTCAATAAGTGGGATAGGAAAATATTAAACATAAGGGCATGAGAGAATAATAGTAACATATCTAATTTCTTTAAGATCGCGACCCAATAGAGTGGGACTTATTTGGAGATGGGTCTTACAGGATTAACCCTTTGACTGCAACTTATTTATTCTAGGAATGCCCGTAAAATTTAATTAAGTTTAGGTCTTAGGATATTTAAAAAAAAAAAAAGAGGTTGTAGCCTGGTCAAAAAGGAGTCTTTTGATATTAAGTAAATTAATGTACTGTGATTAGAAACGCTACAGAAGCTATTTTAGTAGTGATCACGAAAAAAAAAGAAGAAAAATTACGTTTCACAATCCTTATTCACATAGAAGCACCCAGAAGCACTTACAAACACATAGCAATACATTGAGAAGCACTGGGAAACATTTGTTGCACCGTATTGCATTTTATTACACTTTTTCCACTCACCTCTCTTTATTTTACCATTTTTGCACTCGGATATATTACGTAACGATTTTTTGACATGTTAAAAATTGAAAACCTATCTAAACGGTGAATTTTCTGTGACGTTTTCCTAACATTCCATTCAACGGACTATTTCTTTGTAACACAGCTGCAGGAATGTCAACACTTGTTAAGAGTAGGGTTGCCATATCTGAACATTAAAAAAAGAGGACGTTCCCGAAGACATCCCCCCACCCCCGCCGCCCGGCACACACTTTGGCGCTATGTAACCTTGAAGCAGCCGTGACAATTAATTTTGCATATTTGCATAGCATTAATATATATATATATATACCAGTATCGGTGTACTGTATTGCATTGCGTTTTTAAGGTAGGCTAATGTACAACATACATGGTATAGAAATCTTAAAAAAAAAAAAATTACCTTTGCTTAAGGCTGAATATCTTCTTTAGCTGCAGTCTTCTTCCCCCACTGTGTGTGTGACTTTATGTGCCCATGCATACTTTTCTGTAGATCGGATCTTTTTCAGTATTGGCTGATTGCTCTTTAGAAAGGTATAGAAGTCACTGCAAGATGTTTCTCGGAAGTTGTACTGTACAGTCAGAATGCCTTTCATTGTTTCAACACTCAATTTGTTCCTTTACTTTGTCCATTGACTTTGCATCAGTGAAAAAACTCTTTCTACATTTGCATTGTGAGATGATATAGCTAAGAAGAATTGTGCAATTCTTAGCAATTCTGAGTGACATTCAATGTTCTTTGATTTTTCAAAGTATCTGGTCCACTTTTTATGTGTTGGCAGATTACTAAATTCTTCATCACTCTTGTAATTTTCCACAAACTGCTTCAGGTTACTACCTTGGTCAAAACACTAAACATCATCAACTTCTACCCCCTTATCAATCAAATATTTGACAGCTAAGTTGACAACACCGTACAGGCATACACGTGACTTATCATCTGACGAAACCTGAACGAGATCTCTACGGTTTCCGCCTCCTCTCTCTCTCTCTCTCTCTCTCTCTCTCTCTCTCTCTCTCTCGTCATTTCAGTTTCGTGGGGGGTTTTTCCGCAGAGAAAATGATGGAAGCTGAAATTCCGGACTTTTGAAGAATTTTAAAAATTGCTTCCGGATGAAGATTTCGAGACCTAAATGGAGGACATGTCAGGGAAAATACGGACGTATGGCAACCCTAGTTAAGAGAGATTATGGGCAAAAAAAACACACTGGCTCTGTGACTGCTACTGTCCTTGGTTTGTTTTGACCATACAACTGTCAGAGTTGACGTTATAGTACAGTATTGTACTGTATGTGCTTGACGCTGCACGCCGTCGGCAACCGACAACTTGCTTTGGTACAGTTGAGGAAATGTGTTCCTACCCTTCCCAGTGGGAATCCGTGTCTCCAAACGGCCAACCTATATGAACTATAGCAGACCAATCCGCCAATCACGTCCGTCGTTACATGACCATTACCCAAAGTCTAATTAAACCAAGTCAACCCACGTACAAGAGGAGGTGCTAATTATGTGACGTCATAAGGGCCGTAGTCGAAGAAAATGGGAGGACTCGCTTATTATTACGGGTGAGACTGTGGGGTTTCGTGATGTGGAATAGCACATAGGATGGAGGTGAGAAGGGAAACTCAGCTATAGCGGGTTTTTTATATAAATATATTGTAAGTACAGTGCGGTGCTAGGGAGTTGATGTGTGGTGAGGAGCTTGCTGAGAGGATGTGTTGCGGGGCTATAGGTAGGAGGGATTTGACGGCGAGGTTGAGAGCTTATATAGGTGGTCCGTCACTGATAGCCGACCACGCTCTGTCAGACCACAAGGCTTTGGCTGGGAAACTCGAAAAGGGATCGGCTGGTCAGCGACAAACGGCAGTGGCAGTTGTAGGGGAGAGTATCCACTACAAGACCACCCCACTGTATTGGAATATACTCTTGCCATCTATCCTGATATTTTCATCCCATAGCACACTATGTTTCAGTTAGCCACTTGAACTTCTCATGAAATCATTATTTTTTTTTAACATTCCTATTCTTATTATAAAAAATCTCTTATAATTATTATTAATAATCCTCTTCTTCCTCTATGATTTTGCAGCCAGTATCAATGTAAAAGCAATTAAGTAATCATAGGCATATGGGTTAGCTATTTACTGGGGAGGGGGAGGAACTTGCCCTGAAAATTTTGAGGATGACCTGATTTCCATGTAAACAATGAAGCAGGGTTGAAGCACGGTGGAAACAAGGTTGACGCAGGGTGGTAACAGGGCTACGTCTTTCCCCCTCCCCCTTTCCTTCTCTCTCTCTACTACTTATTTTACTTTTATCCTCTTCCCCACTGATCGGCTCCTTAGCCGCTTGGGTGGTCAGTCACGTCTCTGTTACGCACTGTTGGCAAGTCTCCGAACCACGCTAGGACACTTACCCCGAATCCCGCACCCTTCCAGTTTAATTCTCTTCCTATAATGGGGTACGCTGTCGAGAACCTTGGCAAAATTTAGGTATGTAATGTCGATATTGCCACCCAGTTCCAGAATTTGGGTCCAAACATCCAGTACCTTGAGTAATTGTTAAACAGGAGCGCCCCGGCATAAAACCGTGCTGGCAATCCTTTACAAGGTTGTTTCGTAGTAGATATTCCATCATGACATCTCTTATAATGCTCTCAAGTAATTTACATACTATGCTGATCAGGCTCACTGGTCTATAATTATTCGTAGTGACGATCGCCTTTCTTGAAAATAATAAGCACATAAGCCATTTTCCAATCACTGGGGACCTTTTGCTCATCCAGGCATCTACAGAACAAGGTCTTCAGGAGCTCAGCAAACTCATAATACAACTTTCTTAGTACCCTGGGATGCACCATATCAGAGCCGGGACTCTTATAAACCTTTAGCTTTCCCAATTTATTTCTTATAACCTTTTCTGTGAACACAATGCGGGTCAGTGCTGTGTCGAACTATCTGTCCTCAAACACAGGAAGATTGATCGTATCCTCTCTTGTGAAAACCGAGGAAAAGAAACTGTTCAATACCTCCGCCTTGTCCTAGTCAAAATCTTCTTAGCTGCCATCTTGAAACCTCAGGTCCGATACTCCTACTCGCGTTTTCAATTTCGACTTTGCGCAGCGGTAAAACACTTTTGGGTTTGAATTGACCTCACACGCAATCCGCATTTGGAACTCTTTTTCAGTCCTTCTACACTCTGGCTTTGCTTGGTTCCTGGATCTGGCATACATCCACCTGTCCTGCTCATCGTTTGTCTTCAACCACGTCTTGAATTTCTTAGTTTTCTTTTTAACTTAGTCGACCGCCGCATGGTTCATGTGTAACGGTCTTCTTGTATTCCTGGAGGTACTCGGTTTGGTCTTGGTTATATATTTATCGATCAAATAGTTCACTTTACTGGCTATAATATTTAATGTAGTGTCTGCATTCTTATACCTTAGTGCAGGGGTGGCAAACCTTTTTGAGAGCGTGTGCCGAAATTGGCGATAATATTCTGAAAAATTCTCTCGCGTGCCCGTGGGAATTTTGAGCTGAAGATTATTATTTTCAAGCAAATTTACAAAACCTGCTTCTCTACCAATCATGCTGGGCGCACCATCAGTTGTCGCGGAAACTATTTTTGAAAGATCAGCTTGTCGATTAGACAGTTCGTTTACTACTACTGCCTTACATATTTCAGCCCGTGGTATGCTTAGGTAAAGTTACCAAGTTAACCAGTTCTGTGTGGATGTCGGTCACACTAGAATAACCCGTTATAGTACACCTTTCTTTCTTCACACAGCCAAACTGTGGAATGCTCTGCCTTCTTCTTTGTTTCCATACTCTTACATTCTGTCTCACTTCAAAAAGCTGGTTTTCCGGCATCTTCGTGGTGTAGATTAATATTGTCCTTTTCTATTTTATTTTTAATATGTTTTTACTCTTATTTCCCACCAATATCTACCGTACATAGAATTATTTTTTACTATTATATCACAGTGTTTTATTACCTTACATGCCCCTAACTCTTCAATATTAATCAAAATATTCTCCATAAGCAACCAAGATCTGCGTATTTTTAGTGGGAGAAATCGCTTACCCCCCCCCCCCCCCCTCTGGACCGCTGACTTTATGACGTCATACGCGGCGAAGGACGAATTTTCGACTCAAAGTGGGTTGTCTTGGTTAATTAGACTTTGCCAATACTCAGTCATTCATAAACAGTGATACTATTACTGCAACGTTGCCGTTTGGAGACACGGGTTACCACAGGGGGCGTAGAAACATATTTCCGCAACTATACAAGCAGAACCGTGAACATACAAAGATTGATGAAAAAGTTACAACCTACAGTTAGTGTGCAGTCAGGGGATTAAATAATTATTAGTTTAAATGGTTTAAAAAAAACAATTACAGCGTCGCTATTCCTAAATTACTGCATTTTTTTCTTATTGTAGCCCAACTCCGCCTCACCAGATTTCAGAATGCATGTACAAATGAAGAATTTTCCCAAATATGATAATATAGATACTGTACTCACAATCTTCATCATCGACTTCCAAGTCCCACCACAGATCAATTATGATGTATGTCTGTAAATAAAACATGAATTTACAAAAGTTATTTAGTTATGCAGATTGTAGACAATGTTCAAGATCTACATTTGAGACTGGCGTTCGGATTTAACCGAACTGAATGTTTGGAGTTATAGCTAATAAAAATTTTATTGCATCACAAGAAACTTTGAGGCAACTACTCAAGGACACTCTGAGATGTCTAAACCTCGTCCCTGCCGCTACGTTATAAATTTTCATTCTAAAACTTTTAAACAATTTGTAGAAAAAAATCTTGTTTTGATTATGTTTTTGCCTTTCCCATACGCGACAAATTATTATTTCCCGAAGAAGAAAGTTGAATAAACATTTAAGGTGACCTTTTAGGAAGTGAAGGAGAAAAAATCCTGATCTAAAGGTAATCTCTTAAACAGGGCACACCTTTAGTGCTGCACTATAAGCGCTGACAAATGTCGGGCTGTCACGATAATTTAAAAGTTTCACTGAACATTTGCTGTTAAAAGAAAAATTTATCACTTTGAGGGTTCGAATATTTGATGAATTTAATTAAAAATACCTGTAAGTATAATTGTAGGAGTTATAACTAAAGGGTAAAACATCTAATATCTCCTGATTACCAGTACCATAATAGGGCCTAAACATTACTTTTATAGCCGATATGAATAGCAAGTCTCACTTGGAGTGAGGTACAAGGACTACTGTACTCATAAAAGCATTTTTGAGCTTAATAGTTATATATATATATATATATATATATATATATATATATATATATATATATATATATATATATATATATATATATATATATATATATATATATATATATATATATGCCAGGTTTGCCAGGTCTCCAGTTTTGGATCGGAGTCTCAGGAAATAGATCTTTTCTCCGGTCAGAATAGGGAAAACTCCGGATTGTCACTGACTTCATTATATTTGTTTTTAGTTTATCACATAATTATATGATATAATAATTAATTTTCATCAGAATGATGATAATTAGCATGTTTCCACACTACATCAGTAACATGGATGGTAAGGACGAGACCAACTCTGTGCAGCTGACACATGGGCCTGTGTGGACAGGTTTGATTCCTGTACATCTTGAGAACAGGAGCGGCGGTGGAGGGTTGGAGGCAGGAGTGTAAGGTTGGCTGCTGAGTCGCTGACAGTACATTACTTTTACTTTTTCTACTTATATCCTCTTCACCACTGATCGGCTCGTTAGCCGTTTGGGCGTTCAGCCACGTCTCTGTTACGCACTGTTGGGAAGTACTGGGCATGCAATGGCTCCTGAATGTAACTGAAACTGTTGCAGTGCTTGTCAAGTCTGGTGTCGTTACAACACTTTCTGGTAGATTGTTCCAGAGTTCACAACTCTCCGAAAAATTTGCCCTCACAGTTTTCTGGACCTGCGGCTTCTTCAATCTTGAGCTGTGACCCCTTGTGGGGCAAGCGCCTGCCAGCTCCAAGAAAGGACAATCGACTGAGTAGGGCCCCTTGAGATGCTTTTACACCTCAATTAGGTGGCCCTTGCCCGTCTGTAGTATAAGCTAGGCAAGTTCAGGCGCTCCGATCTCTCAGGATAGTTGAGGTGCCGAAGTGCAGGCACCAGTCTGGTGGCCCTCCTTTGAACATTTTCAACCTACTGACAGTCCCTAGCATATCTCGGGGACCAGACGGGGTGACAGTACTCCAGATGGGGAAGCACTTCACTCTTGAAGATCGTACGAGGGATGGACCGTCTAGATATCTGAACGACCTTCTTATAAGACCCAATAATTTATTTGCCTGATTTACCTTCTTCTCGCAATGGCCCGAGAACTTCAGCTCATTGTCAACATACACACCTCGATTCTTCTCACATTCAGTCTCATATAATGCAGTTTCTTCATCCCGTTGGGACATATGATACACCTCCTTACCGTTTGTACGCCCCAGGTGCATCCTCTTACACTTCGTGACATTGAATCTCAGCAGCCATTTCTTCGACCATTCTTGGAGCTCACAGAGATCCTTCTGCAGCTCTTAACAGTCCGCATGGTTCTTGATTTCCCGAAATAAAATGAGTCAGCTTTATCCTGGTCAGAATCTGCGTAACTACCATCTTCAAGCCTCAGGTCTGATACACCTACTCGCATTTTTAATTTCGACTTTGCAAAGCGGTAAAACGCCTTTGGGTTTGACTTGACCTCGCTTGCAACCAGCCTCTGGAACTCCTTTTCAGCCCTTCTACATTCTGCCTTTGATTGGTTTCTGGCTCTTGCATACGTCCTCCTGTCCTGCTCATCGTTTGACTCAACCCACGTCTTGAATTTCTGGGTTTTCTTCTTAACTTTGTCGACCGCCGCAGGGTTCATGTGTAGGGATCACCTCGTATTCCTAGAGGCACTGGGTCTTATGGAGCTGATAATCCTTCAGTTAATTATTTGAAATATTGTTCTGTATTTACAAAGCTAAGAGAAAAAATCAGCAAATTGGAAAGTTAATTAACTGTTACTGCCACATTTTGCATAACACTGCAAGACATGCATGTAAAACTTTGTCGTATGATGTGGAAACACTTGTCGTTAACATATTAAATAAATTCGCGTGTAGTGATAAAAAGGTTACTGAACTGAAACAGTGTTTTGAGTCGTACATGTTAGTTAACGTAAAATCAGACGATTCATATTAGGCTCAATAGCCCACAAAACATGTAGCTGTACCTTCTTTATTGAGTCCCCCGTCTGAGGCATCTGGTTTCTCATCACTTCAGGACGCCTGAGTCCTCCGTTTTCTCTCAATCTTAGAGCGCACCCGAGACTCCGGGTGAGCTCTTCGTTTGTTGGCGTGACACCAGTGTGCAAATTTTGGGCACATACACGTAATTATTATATGATACCAAGTAAATATTTATCTCTACAGCTTTGTCTTTTGATAATCAGTGACTGTTTCATATGTATCTGCCATATTTCCCTATAATTATTTGTTAGCAGGTAGACATACTATTAATTAGTTTTTTATAATATGTAAAATAATTTCTTTTATTTGTACGCACATATTTATTTTCGAATAGGTAAAAACTAGTACTAATTATTACCTAGCCCTAGTCTTTCACTAATAGCTGTTTATTTTCAATCATGTTACATAATAATTTGTAAACACGTTAAAACGAAGCTATTTATATTCGTATCTTTTCATGATTAATCAAGTAATTAATATTGACCTTAGGATATGTTCAAATACCCATCTCCTATGGCCTCAAAATTTCTGAAATTGGTCAAATTAAAAAAAATATATCCGGGGGGGGGGGGGAGGGGGGGTTGGGGGGGTGTACAGCGCTCCCCAGCCCTGCTGTATAGGCTCTCTGCGCTCGCTAGAAAGTCCTCCAGGTGCTACTCCGGATTTTAAAACCCTGAGCTGACAACCAATGACCTAAACGTAATCAAAAGACTTGATATAGAAGTGAATTGACCTGGAGGGTTGCCTGTAGAAGGGAGCCCGTGGTGGTGTAGAAGAGTCTCAGGGTCGCCACCCAGTAGTTCGCCGTCCAGCTGAGGGGGTTCTTCAACCACTCCCACGTCCTGTGTTATAAGGGCTGAATCAGTGGTCTGGTCAACACACACACACCTAACGCTGTCTAACCTTTAACTTGTCAATCATCAGAAAAAGCGATACCCAATTTTTCAACCTTGCTGACGGTTTATTACCCACATTATTGGTGAACTAATTATCTCCCTTCATTCTATAGTTTACAAGGTGTAAGTAATTAAGGTGTTTCCTCTTTAAAACCAACTCCAGCATGGGGAAATACCATTACGTAATAGGACTTAAAACCACTATACGATAACAAATTGTAATGTGAGCAAGTTAAAAGTACATAACGTGAAACACGCGAGAACCTGTTAAAATATTCACAGGGCAGAAAAAAAAGCTGTAATAAGATCTGCGCCTGACGTCATAAGTGATTATTGGGTATGGAGGTCTTTCATTTTGAGGGTCGTAAAGTTCGTTGGGTATCAAGAGAAATATGGATCTGTATCTGATATTTTTATTCAGAGAGACAGTGTGCTATCCAAGTTGGGTGTTTGATAGTCTATTAATTTAGAAGAATGAAGCCACATAAGAAAAAAATATAAGAAACAGTGCAGAGAGTAGCTGACTTTTCTTAATGGAAACAATCACGCTTGTAAACAACAACAACCATTACCACTACAGCCTACAGGTCTGGTGCAGCCGAGTGTAGGACAAAAGTCCCCCAGGAGATAAAAGAAGAATTTTTTAAATAATTATTATTTTTTTTTTACAGTTTATGAACACTTCTCTAAACTAGCCTAACCTTCGGGAATTCTGTTATAGTTATAAAGAAGTATACAAGGAATGTTTATTAAATCTACAATGACGTATGTTTTGTCTACTGGGGTAATTACTCCCCTGACATTCAGTGACCTCACTGGGCCCTAGGGTCACCTCAGTAAATACAGAAAGGACAGGAAGGTAAAATATGTCGCCTTCTTTTCTATTTATTTAATAATGTTCTATATCAAAATTGAAAGAGTTATAATATTCTAATTATTTAAATTGTAATATTTTCATATTTAAATCTATTTATTTTTAATATTTCTAATGACCCTCTCTTTAACACAAAAACAGGGGGCTTCTGTCCTATTTTGCACTTTTACTGAGGGGCTTTTGTCCGGGCCCCGGTGCAGCCATAGCAAATTTATTCAATCTAGCAGCACTAACACTCAATATTCAGGACAAAATAAAAGATAGATTTAAGTTAAATAAAATTATATAAACAAATATCCTATTAATACTGTTTATGTCATAAATGTATTTAGTTTGGTACGATCATGTCTTAAATACCAGTTGTTCGGTCTGTTATATATTGTAGGGGTATCGAGATATTAAAGTTGTCTAGCACTCAGGATGGAAGGAAACTCTAATGTGGTTTTCTTGTATAATATATAAGTTATATGATAGACAGTCTGGTGCTGGAGGTGCTGTGTGGTGAGGGGCTGCTTGGTAGAGACGTGCGGTGAGTAGCTTGTCGAAGGAGGTATGTGTGCAGGAGCTCCGTTAGAGAAGATGTTGCCTGTTGCTGGCCTCCTGGTTGAATGAAATGTTAACAGTGTGGAGCTTGCTGGAGGAGATGTTGCTTGTTCAAGAAGATTGGTCAGAATGAATCTCAATGGAGAGACAGAGCTTATATACACCCAGCAGCGGCTATGAGTCATGGTGGAAAAACCCGAGAAGTAGCCGGTGACTAGTTCCGTTGCTAGGATACGGCGGGCAATGGAATGCGGATACGCTTGGTTGCTAGGGAAGGCGGTAACAGGTGGTGCGTGGCAGCTTGTAGGGGAGAAGTCCACTACAATACTCCCCCTCCCCTCCCGGCGCGGCGGGAGGCTGGATGTTGTCCGGGTTGTGTCCCACACATAACACATACCGGGCAGGTGTATGTACGACTCGACCGCTACGTGTAACAACTCCGTCCAGTGACACAAAACCTGTGGGAGAATTAGGAGGAGAAAGAGGGTTTGGGATTAGAGGAGGTTGTACAAGCAATGGTTGTTGTGCTCCTGCTGCTGCAGGGGCTGCGTCAGGAGGAGGGTCCATGGCAGGAGCAGGTTCAGGTTCTATGACAGGAGGAGGGTCTATGACAGGAGCAGGTTCTATGATAGGAGGGAGGCTTACTACAGGTTCAGGTTCTATGACAGGAGCAGGTTGTACATGAGGGTGAAAAGAGGGTGCCCAGAAATGTCGTGGGCGTGGTGTTGCTGCCGGTGGTAACTGCGGGTGGACTGGTGCAGGCGTAGTTTGTTGATGGTGCTGCTGGGCTGGGGGCCCGACGGGTAAGGCGGCCGGTTTGACTCTGTCTATGCTGACGGTGTCATGTCTGCCATTCCGGATAATTGTCAGGAACTTTGCAGAACGGGTAACCACCTGGAAGGGTCCATCGTAGGGGCGTTGTAATGGGTTGCGGTGAGCATCATGCCTGACGAAAACATACTCGGCTGTGAGTAGTGCAGGAGGGATGTGTTCAGGGCGCCGAGTAGGCTGGCGTGGAGCAGTAGCTCTGAATGCAGAAACTGCTTGTCGTAGCTTTTGGAGTAAGTCGTGACGAACGGCTGGAGTGGCTTGATTGGGATCAGGAGGGAGTGAGAAATCCCCGGGTAGCCGAAGGGGCTCGCCTAGTGTCAGATCTGCTGGGCTACAGTCCATATCCTCCTTGTGTGACGCACGGATGCCGAGGAGCACTAAGGGAAGCGCATCAGTCCAGCTGTAAGGGTCGTGCTGTGCCTTGAGTGCGTCCTTTAGCTGCCGGTGAAAACGTTCTACCATGCCGTTGGCTTGAGGGTGGTATGCTGTAGTGCGTTGTCTAGACGTGCCGAGGAACTGTAGGAGGTGCTGCCAGAGTTGTGACTCAAACTGTACTCCTCGGTCAGTGATTACGGTAGCGGGGGGGCCAAAACGGGAAACCCAACCGGACATGAAGGCGCGGACAGTAGTCTCTGCTGTAGCGTTGGGCATGGGAATTGCTTCTGTCCACCTGGTGAAACGGTCGATGCAGGTGAAGATGTAGGTGCTACCGTAGGATGATGGAAGAGGTCCCACGATGTCGAGGTGTACTACTTGAAAACGTCCTTTGGGAATAGGAAAGGCTTGTAAGGGGGCCCGTATGTGACGATGTATTTTGGAGGACTGGCAGGCTAGGCACTGGGCAGCCCATTTCTTAGTATCAGACTTGATGCCGGGCCAGACGACACGTTGCGTGAGGAGGCGCTGGGAGGCCCGCACACCCGGGTGGCTGAGACCATGGATGCGGTCGAAAACAGCGCGGCGGTGGACGTGAGGCACGAACGGTCTAGGCTGTCCACAGGATACGTCGCACCACAATTTTATCTTTGTGCCAGGAACAGGGAGTTCTTGGAGTATGAGGCCTGAGGGGGATGTCTTGTAAGCTGCCAGGTCTTCGTCTTTCTCTTGAGCCGCGGCTAGCTGCCCATAATCAATGGGTGGAGATGAGGGAAGAATGGTGGATATACAACGAGAGAGGGCGTCGGCGATCTCGTTGTGGCTGCCTTTAATGTGTTGGACGTCGCTGGAGAACTCCGAGATGTAAGCCAAGTGGCGCAGGACACGAGGTGTATGTGACTGGGAAGCTGAAGCGAAAGCGTGGACGAGGGGCTTGTGATCAGTGAAGATGGTGAACTGACGGGCCTCGAGGAAGTGTTGGAAATGTCTGACAGCCAAGTATATGGCCAGGAGTTCTCGATCAAAAGCGCTGTACTTGAGGTGTGGTGGTTGAAGCCGTTGTGAGAAGAAAGCAACGGGCATGAAAGTTCCGTTGATCTCCTGCTGTAAGACGGCGCCCACTGCAGTAGAAGAAGCGTCTGTTGTGAGAGTGGTCCGGGCGTTAGGTGCGGGGTGGGCCAGGAGGGTGAGGCGTGTGATGTGCTGTTTGATAGTGGTGAATGCCGTAGTAGCCTCTTGAGTCCACATGAGAGACTTGTGAGACTTCTTTGGGCGTCCCTTGAGAAGGTCGTGTAGGGGGGCTAGGACGGTGGCAGCTTTGTCAATGAAGCGGTGGTAGTAGTTGACTAAACCCAGGAACTCCCGGAGTTTCTTCGCCGTTTCAGGTTTGGGGAACTCCCTAATCGCGGTTATCTTCTGTGGTAGGGGTTGTATGCCACTGGGCGAGACTCTGTGACCGAGGAAATCGATGGCCGAGGTTCCAAAGACGCACTTAGCAGGATGAACTTTCATGTTGTTGTTCTGCAGGCGTTGGAGAAGGAGTTGTAGGTGGTGGTGGTGCTCGGCAGGCGTCGAAGATGCGACGAGGATGTCGTCAATGTAGACGGTGACAAAATCGAGGTCGCGAAGCATATGGTCCATGAACCTCTGGAAAGTCTGTGCTGCATTGCGTAAGCCAAAACTCATGAAAGTGTACTCGAAGAGTCCGAACGGAGTGGTGATGGCTGTCTTCTGGGTATCTGCCGGTGCTACTGGGATCTGGTGGAAGGCACGCTCCAAGTCGATCTTCGAGAAGATAGTCTTGCCATGAAGTTTGTGGTGAAAGTCCTGGACATGCGGAATAGGGTACCTGTCAGGTTTGGTGACGAGATTCAGGGCTCTGTAGTCGCCACACACCCTCCACTCGCCGGGTGTTTGCTTAGGAACCATGTGAAGAGGCGATGCCCAGGGACTCCTTGAAGGGCGAATGATGCCGTCTTGCAGTAGTTTGTTGAATTCTGCTTTGGCTGTGTACAGGAGCTCAGGGCGCAGGCGGCGAGGGCGTGAAAAGACAGGTGGTCCTTTGGTTTCGATGTGGTGGAAAATTCCCGACGTAGGTGGTGGGGGTAGGGAGACTCGGGGTGAGAAAAGCTCCTTGAATTCGTCGAGCAGGGAGGAGAACTCGTTGGAAGGCGCAAGACAGGTGATAGCGTCCGTGTGTCTGGCACGAGAACCCTGGATCTTGCGTGCTGTAGGCTCATGAATGAGGCATAGATGACTTGGTTTGACGCCGAGCTTGTGGAAGGTGAGGAAGTCGAAACCAAGGATGGGTTGAGACACGTCTGCTATCACGAATAACCAACGCAGAGTCTTGGGCAGACCGAGGTCTAAGGCGAGGGTGCGTACGCCGTAGGAGGCGATGGAGGTACCGTTGGCAGCGAACAGGTCATACGAGGGTTGCTTTGACTTGTCTCGTAGTGAGGGAGGGATGAGGCTGACCGATGAACCGGTGTCGATGAGAAACTTCTTGCCGGAGGTGCGGTCGGTGACGCGCAGTAATGAGACGCCTGGAGGGACGGAGGCTGAGGCGTCTACCAGCCTCCGGTGTTGCCGTTTCCCGAATAGGTGCAATAGGGCTCACAGTTTCGAGCATAGCGGCCGAAAGTCTGGTGATACCAGCAGAGGGTAAATTTGTTGTGCTGGGGGTTGGCTGCTGTGTGTCGGAACTTGTAGGGCGTAGTATGTGAGTCAGGAACCGGCGCAGCAGCGGGTATGGAGGAGCAGAACTGCTCAACAGTGTCCATCCTGCGGTTCAAAATTTGCAACAGGTCCTTGATGTCTTGTGAGGAATTGCTCGGCTGAGGGGCGTTGACCCGGCTTACAAGTTCGATGGTAGGTACTGGTGTGACCGTGGCGGCAAGGGGTGCAGCAGCGCATTCGTTAAAAATTCTATCTGCCGCGGTTGCATATAGTTCCGGTGTCGTAGAGTAATCTACTGCGGACAGGATGTTGCGTACTTCTGTGGGTAGCTTTTGTGCGTGAAGCTGGCGCAGGATAGAGTCGGGGAGTCTGTCTGTGTGACGGGAGTTCAGCCGACACATCTCCTCCCAGAGACGTCCCGGGGTTGAGTTCCCGAGGGAGGTAGAGGATAGATCTTGCAGGAGATTGGGGCTGGTCTGTTGATAACACGTCTTCAAGGCAGCCCGCAGGGTAGCGAATTTGTTGTGATCTGGAGGGTTGGAAATGGTTTGTGAGACCCGCGTGGCCACTTCCGTGGGTAAGGCACAAAGCAGGGCGCAATACTTTTGTTCGTCGGTCGCTCGTGAGCCGGCGAGGGCTGCTTCCACATGGTCAAGCCAGTCCTCGACGTTGTGGTTGAAAATCGGCAGAGAGATCCGTCCGTCCTCCATCCTGTGTGAGTGCTTATCTCCGGGAGTCACCATTGTAGGGGTATCGAGATATTAAAGTTGTCTAGCACTCAGGATGGAAGGAAACTCTAATGTGGTTTTCTTGTATAATATATAAGTTATATGATAGACAGTCTGGTGCTGGAGGTGCTGTGTGGTGAGGGGCTGCTTGGTAGAGACGTGCGGTGAGTAGCTTGTCGAAGGAGGTATGTGTGCAGGAGCTCCGTTAGAGAAGATGTTGCCTGTTGCTGGCCTCCTGGTTGAATGAAATGTTAACAGTGTGGAGCTTGCTGGAGGAGATGTTGCTTGTTCAAGAAGATTGGTCAGAATGAATCTCAATGGAGAGACAGAGCTTATATACACCCAGCAGCGGCTATGAGTCATGGTGGAAAAACCCGAGAAGTAGCCGGTGACTAGTTCCGTTGCTAGGATACGGCGGGCAATGGAATGCGGATACGCTTGGTTGCTAGGGAAGGCGGTAACAGGTGGTGCGTGGCAGCTTGTAGGGGAGAAGTCCACTACAATATATATATATATATATATATATATATATATATATATATATATATATATATATATATATATATATATATATGTGTGTGTGTGTGTGTGTGGATCATGTAGCTCCACAATAGAAACGTGGACAAAATAAATCTCGACAAATCCACACAGGAAAGGGAAACAATGGAGATGTCTTGAATAAAGACGAAAGCTAAGGTGCTCCATTGTTTCCCTTTTCCTATGTGGTTTTATCGATATATATATATATATATATATATATATATATATATATATATATGTATATATATATATATATATATATATCATGTAAATCCACAATGAAAACGTGGATAAGATAAATCTTGATAAAATCACACGGGAAAATGGAAACAACGGAGTACCTTAGCTTTCGTCTTTATTCAAGACATCTTCAGAGGCAACTGGATTACATGGACAGAGAGAGGCTTAAATATACAGGGCGACCTTAAAAACATGAGGTCAGGTCATAATGATGACATCCACTAATCTCCACACCAACACACACATAGAGGAGCTTAAGAGAAGGGTGGTGACGTGACTAGCCAGGTCAGGTCAGAAAAAAGGGACCCACAAAATAACTATCATACATCTAGATCAAAGGTTTTCAAAGCATTTTTAACCTTGGGCCACTGACAAATAAATTTATGTAACATATTATCAGTTTTGAACTGACCATCACTAAGGTTTATTGATTTTAATTCCTTAATCAAACTAGCTTCAACCAGAAGTCTTTCTGTGACACAAGATGATTTAAATACTTCTAAGCTTTTTTCCCAAGCAATGGGGTGATTATTATTCCTAACATGAACGAACAAGGCACTGCTTTCAGATGCTGTTCTGATATTATACTTATGTTGTTTGATTCTGAGCTGCAGTGTTTTTCCTGTCTGTCCTACATAATTACAATTACATTTGCTACATGAAATACAATAAACACTTCCATTTACATTCAAACTTGGGCTATTTCTTATTAACATATTGGTAATGGTTGAGTCATACTTGAAAACAACATTAATATTTAGAAGCTTGAGGGACCGAACTAACGGGACAAATTCATTACGATAGGGCAGAGTCAAAATATTCTTAAGTGTAGGAACTTGTCTGGTTTGAGAGGAATGATAGGATTTTTTAGCCCTATTAAAACAACGATCAACAAACACAGAAGGGTACCCGAGTTTATGTGCAATAGAACGAATGTGTTTCAATTCATCGTCAATAAATTCAGAGTCACAAATACGCAGACATCTTAAGAACATAACAGAAAAAACTGACATTTTGGTAGACTCAAGGTGATTCGATAAAAAGTGAATGAAACTGTCTACCTGTGTGGGCTTTCTATATACCTTGAATTTATAGTTTTGGCCATTTCTCATGATAAGCATATCAAGAAATGGAAGGGATTCATTTATTTCTCTTTCAATTTTGAACGTGATACTAGGGACAATATTTAATAATAATATTAATAATAATAATACAAATAATAATAATTATAATAATAATTCATAGTAAATATAATTATAATATAAAATACAAAATTGAAAATAAAACAAAATAAAAATTATAATAATACTGTAGTAATAATAACAAAGAACCACAAAGAAATAAAAAGTGAGAAACATTATATGTATGTTAAAAAAATCAAGTGAGAAACATTATATGTATGTTGTGTTGTCAATAGTAAGAGAGACAATTGAGACCCTGCAATTGTGTGTAAATGAAGCAGAAAGTCAGATTAGCAACCTGGGACTTGGTCACAATTTTCGTGTCGCCATCTGGCAGCAGGGTCTACCATTAGACAATACATTATGCTTCCAATATCTTCCCAGGTAGTAGTAAAAACATAGATGAAAATATTGACTATTTGACTCTATTATGGTGGGCAGAATAATAATGAATGTATGAACACACATTAGTAGGTTTCCTATAAATACTGAACTTAAAGGTGTTGTTTATTCTGTGGATCAGACAGTCTAGGAATGGTAATTTGCAGTCATTCTTTAATTCCACAGTGAATTTGATGGAGGGGACTAAGTTGCTAAGTTGTGGTAGAAAAGCTTTTAGGTCCTCATTACATGGCCAAAGACATATTACATCATCTACATTTCGAAAGCGCTAAGGAACTTCGTGTTTTTTTTGTTTCCTTGTGGTTATCAGCATACACACACACACACACACGCACACACACATATATATATATATATATATATATATATATATATATATATATATATATATATATATATATATATATATATGCAAGTAAATCACTGTAGGTGCGCGTGATCCAAGTACAGTACTCTATATGCTGATCACCACTGCCATACATGAACGGTCTAATCAAGACTCACAAGCCTTATACGACTCTCAACATGGGTTTACAAAGGGAAAATCTTGTCGAACAAATCTGCTAACGTTTTTTAGGAAAGTCTTCGAGGTAGTAGATAATGACGAAAATTACGATGTTATTTACTTAGACTTTAGCAAAGCATTTGACAGAGTACCGCATCAGAGGCTTCTGAGAAAAATTAAGGCTCATGGTATCGAGGAGAAAGTTTTAAATTGGATAAAATCATGGCTCACCGATAGAACGCAGAGGGTCAACGTAGATGGTGTTAAATCTGAGTGGGGCCGTGTAACCAGTGGGGTTCCCCAGGGGTCAGTACTAGGCCCACTCTTGTTCATAATCTACTGTACATAAACGATTTAGATACTGGGATCAGCAGTGACATAAGCAAGTTTGCGGATGACACCAAAATAGGGCGGCAAATTAATTCAGGGCAGGATGCAAATGCATTACAGGAGGATCTAAATAAACTGCAGGGGTGGTCTGAAAAATGGCAAATGAAATTCAACACCAGCAAGTGCAGCGTACTTAATATTGGAAGAACAAATACTTATAATGCATACAGCCTTAACAACATCAACCTAGAGAAGTCGACTTGTGAAAGAGACCTAGGGGTACTTGTAAGCCCGGACCTACGGCCTAGAAAACAGTGCGTTAATGTTCGAAATAAGGCAAACAGAGTATTGGGTTTTATATCTAGAAGTGCAAGTAACAAGAATGCAGAGGTCTTATTGCAACTATATCTTGCGCTAGTTAGGCCGCACCTCGATTATGCGGTTCAGTTCTGGTGCCCCTATTATAGAATGGATATAAATTCACTAGAGTCGGTGCAGCGAAGAATGACAAAAATGTATCCGGGACTTAGAAACCTTCCATATCAGGATAGGTTAAAGAAACTTAACTTGCATTCCCTAGAAAGACGAAGAGTGCGGGGAGATATGATAGAAGTATTTAAGTGGGTGAAAGGAATCAATAAAGGGGATATAGATAAAGTTCTTATAATATCCGAGCAGGATAGGACTCGGAGCAACGGATTCAAGTTGGATAAGTTTAGGTTTAGGAGGGAGATAGGAAGAAACTGGTTCACAAATAGGGTGGTGGACGAGTGGAACAAGCTTAGCAACTTTGTAGTAAGTGCGGGAACTCTGGAAAGTTTCAAAAGGAGGCTAGATAGATTCATGGATGATAGAGTGGTAGTAACTCTCGACAGGAGCTGCCATGCACAGGCCAACCGGCCTATTGCGGACTCCTTATTTTCTTATGTTCTTGTGTTCTTATTAGCTCAGTTGGGTTAATCACTTTCAGTATAAGTTATGTAAATGGTTAGTTTCCTTACTAAATCCCCGAGTTGGCAACATTTCTAACTCTAATATTAAGAATAATATGGATCTGGTTGATAAACTCAATAACTTACACATTAATTATGATTTTAAACAGGTCAGTTTTGATGTAGCATCACTCTTTACAAAGGTCCCAGTTGATGATTTACTGGAGCTCCTCACAGATTCCCTGGATAATATTTCATTGACCGTCTCGAACGGTGAGATAGTAGTGACTAGTAACGATGTTAGTAAGCAAATAGACAAACTAAAGCCTAATAAGTCACCTGGTCCCGATGAGATATTTGCCAGAGTATTAAAGGAATGTAAGGAAGAGCTTAGTATGCCCTTAGCAAAGTTGTTTAACATGTCCTTAAAAACAGGTGTAGTACCAGAATCCTGGAGGATAGCGAATGTAATACCGATTTTCAAGAAGGGGGATAGATCACTATCCTCTAACTACCGCCCAATCAGTCTAACATCAATAGTAGGCAAATTACTGGAAGCAATTATTTCAAACTCTATTCGAAATCACCTGGAGAAGCACCGATTGATCAATGATTCCCAGCATGGCTTCACAAGCGGACGTTCTTGTCTAACTATCTATTAACATTCTTTTCATCAGTTTTCGAATCGGTGGACGAGGGACACAATTATGATGTGGTATATCTCGACTTTAGCAAAGCCTTCGACAGAGTCCCCCACGAAAGACTAATTAGAAAGGTAGAAGCTCATGGCATCAAAGGTGACATCCTTAAATGGATTAGGGAGTGGTTACAGGACAGGAAACAGGGAGTGAGCATTAACGGCGCCTGTAGATATATGAGACGAATATGCTGTAATATGTAACTGTACTATTTACCATTATTGATTCAGGTCTCTGTATTATATGTTATAATCATACCCTCTTTTGTCACTGAGTGTAGTTCAGACTTTGAGCACATGCGCGCTGTACGCGCATGCGCAGATAGAGATACCCAGAGAGAGATTCCAAGACAGGACGCTGTTTACCCTGTCTTAACTCCTTTTGTGTGTTTGTCCCAGAAATAGAACTTACGAACTTGACACCAGTGTGTTTCCTTTACCCCTGATTGGAAGCATCATCTGAGTCTCTCACATGGCGCAGTATTTAGCTGGGACATCACATTATTCAGAATTGGAGTGGACGCAGAATCTCTCTCGGAGCCGCCATCTTGTCAACTCCTCCTGCCCAGTGAATATCGGCGCGTACCTCTCAAGATATTCCTGGATTTACAGTGCAGTGTTGTGAAGTGCTTTTTCAGTGTTGTGTGTGCCCTTTAGTGTCTTTAAAGTGTTTCCCCGTGTTCCTGCACTTTTTACAAAAGAGGGAAGCCCATTTAAGACCTAGGGGAGAGCTCAAGTTTTGACATCCTTCCCCGCTCATGACTCGGCTGGAACTGGCGTGAGGGAGCGAGAGGAGTTGCTATACCGCCAGCCACCCGCTCTCTGGCCAGCCTGCTCCGAGTACACGCACGAACGAACGCACACACACACTCACTCACAGACGCTCGCAGATATCTTCCATTTAAAGACAATTGCTTTTTTGCTCACTTATTAATTACAGTAATTGTGAGAGAAATAAACCAGGCCTTATGGAAGATCAAGAATTTATTGGGTTTTCTCCAGATACCCAACAAGCCCAACATCAGACTGATGTCGGTGCAGTAAGTGGACTCCAAGTGGAGCGGGAAGTGGATCAAGCGGCCCCACCCACCCTTAGCCCCCACTACACATGTCCGCAACCTGCCACAGGCGGCGACTTCCTTCGTTTAATTCAGTTTTTGGAAGAAAACCGACGACAAGACGACATCAGGAAGCGACAGGAAGAGGATCACAGGCGTCAACAAGAAGACGACAGATTCAGTGCCATGATCGAGTTGTTGACACCTGTGAACCTTCGAGCAGCTGCCACACCTGCCCCTTCGTCCACAGGTGCGCCCGAAGGGTCCTCTCCAACTTCTTTGCCCCCCCCACAGAAAGCACTCGCTCAGAGTCCACCGCCACTCCAAGCTGATGCCTCGTTCCAGGTATTCCGTGAATGGCGTCGGAGATGGGACGATTATTCGATGATGGTCGACTTATCGAGGTTGCCTAGGGAGAAACAGCTGATCCAGATGAGGATGTGTCTCACCCTAGAGACGCAACGTATCCTGGAGCACAACCTGCAAATCCCCCACAACACAGACAAGACTGTGAAGGACGTCTTGGATGCTTTACAGACGCATATCAAGGGTCTCCGCAACGAAGCTCTGCGTAGGAGAGAGCTTCTCAGTTGTAAGCAACTGGAGGGTGAGTCATTTGCAGATTTTTACGTACGACTCAGACGCATCGCTGAGGAAGTTGACGTTTGCCCTGGGAACTCGTCGACTTGTGAGGAAACACAGCTGAAGATGGTTATCCTCATGGGCGTGCGGGACGAAGAGCTTATTCAGAAGCTGATCTCCCTCAACACTGCCTCCTCTCTACAGGATGTTGTCACCACCTGCCGCTCTTACGAAGCCACCAGAAGTGCGACTTCTGCTATTCGTGCTCCATCTAACCAGCTGTGTGCCATCTCCGCATATAAGAAGAACAAAGGACGTGACGGGACTTCAGCCTCACATCCGACTTCAGCTTCACATCCGACCTCAGCTTCGCATCACTCTTCAGCATCACTTCAGACTTCGACGCCAGGCCACCCCTGCCAGTATTGTGCTCGTCGGCATGGTTCTGAATGCCCTGCCGCTGACAGCACCTGCAATAACTGTGGCCGTCGTGGCCATTGGGCTAGGACACTGAAGTGCCCTGCCAACAACGTTCAGTGCCGCTCCTGTAGCCGCATTGGACATTTTGACAAATGCTGTCAGTCACGGAAGAAAAAGGATACTACTTGCAAGTCTCAGGCGGCGAAGAACAAGATCTGTTGTCGCGTGGGATCCTCTTCTCCTGTCAGCAAGACACCTCAGCCCATCTGTGTTCACCTGTCATACGGCGACATTACTTCCCGTATCCAGATGCTTCCTGACACAGGTGCGGACGTCACAGTCATCGGCACAAGACACCTCGACATTCTGGGGATCCCTAGGAGCAGCTTGCAACCACCGTCAACTTCTACAACGCTCACTGCAGACGGTTCTACAATGGCACCTGCTCTGGGTACATTTCAGGCTACCCTCACCCTAGGTAAGCAGTCATGTTCTGCCAGGATTCAGGTCCACAAAGGTGTTCAGATGCCACTACTGTCATATGGCCACTGTCAAGAGTTGGCCATAATATCTCCAGACTTCCCCAAGCCAATTCTGGAAATTAAAAATGTCAACAGGTGCAAGGAGCTGCCCCTCCCACCCAATACGTCACCTTCTGCAGCCAGGGAGTTCTTCCTACTGCAATCCAAGGAGGTGCTGGGTTCCAAGGAGGACCTCAAGACGGCTCCACTCAGCAGTCAGCAGCAGGAACCCCTCATGAACAACAACAACCCTACAAGGCCCTTTGAGTCCGTCTCTGCGGATTTCTTCGTTGTGGCGGGAAAGTCCTTTCTCGTCATCGCCGACCAGCTCTCAGGGTGGCCTGTTGTCGTTCCCTGCGGAGGCAACACTACTGCCTCTCATACAGTACGTATGTTCTGCCGCTACTTCCGGGAAGTTGGTGTCCCTCTCCGCCTGAGGACTGACGGCGGGCCCCAGTTCACCAGCAACGACTTCCGGGACTGCATGGAGCGATGGGGAGTTCATCATGTGGCGTCGTCGCCACATTATCCCCAGTCCAATGGACATGCCGAGGCTGCCGTAAAGTCCATCAAGCATCTCATCCTCAAGACGGCACCCTCAGGCAACATTGACTGTGAGAAGTTTGACCGGGGTTTATTGAAATTGCGGAATACCCCCAACTTCACAGGTCGCTCCCCAGCACAGATGTTATACGGCCACCCACTACGGTCATGTGCCCCTGCCCATCCGGAGTCCTTCTCGAGGGAGTGGCAGGCCAAGACCGAGGACTTCGATCGTCGTGCAGCCGCCCGTGCTGACCAGATAAAGGCACAGTACGATCAGCACGCCCGACCCCTTCCCAGGTTGAGTATCGGGCAAACAGTTCGGGTTCAAGACCCGACGTCTCACCGCTGGGACAAGGTCGGGGTTGTAATGGGCTGCGGCAAGACCAGGGATTACGAGGTCCGTCTCCCTAGTGGTCGGGTATGGTGGCGGAATCGCCGCTTTCTTCGTTCAGTCCCGTCCCCTAGTGGTGAACCCCTCCCCCACATCCCTGTGAACCCTTGCTTGGACGAGAAAAGTAAGTCCTCATTCAGTGACCCCCTAGTTTTCCCACGTCGCTCTCAAAGGCTCCTGGAGAAAGAGTCCGCTCGAGATTGCACTACGAGCGTGAGGGGGAGGGAGGTGTAGATATATGAGACGAATATGCTGTAATATGTAACTGTACTATTTACCATTATTGATTCAGGTCTCTGTATTATATGTTATAATCATACCCTCTTTTGTCACTGAGTGTAGTTCAGACTTTGAGCACATGCGCGCTGTACGCGCATGCGCAGATAGAGATACCCAGAGAGAGATTCCAAGACAGGACGCTGTTTACCCTGTCTTAACTCCTTTTGTGTGTTTGTCCCAGAAATAGAACTTACGAACTTGACACCAGTGTGTTTCCTTTACCCCTGATTGGAAGCATCATCTGAGTCTCCCACAGCGCCTAAGTCCCATTGGAGCAACGTCACAAGTGGAGTTCCCCAAGGCTCAGTACTTGGACCATTATTATTTATTATATACATAAACGACATAGATATCGGCATAGACAGCAACATAAGTAAATTTGCTGATGACACTAAAATAGGACGTGTTATCAAATCTGACGAGGACTCGGCAAAACTACAGGAAGATCTAAACAAATTTTTCGATTGGTCTGAAAAATGGCAGATGAAATTCAACGTCGACAAATGTAAAGTACTCAGTATAGGAGATGTAAACAGGGAAACCAGATACCAGATGAACAACGATGCCATAGAGAAATCCGACTGTGAGAGAGATTTAGGAGTAATGATAAGTAGGAACCTTAAGCCAAGTAAACAATGTGTTTTTGCTCGTAACAAGGCTAATAAAGTACTTGGGTTCATACAAAGGAGTGTTAGTTACAAGACTAGCGAGGTCATCCTAAAACTGTGTCTTGCTCTTGTGAGACCACACCTGGATTACGCAGTTCAGTTCTGGTCACCGTATTACAGAGTGGATATAGAATCCTTGGAAAGAATTCAGAGGAGAATGACAAGACTAATCCCGGGCATTAGGAACCTTGAGTATAGAGACAGGTTAAAGCATCTTAATTTGCACTCCCTTGAGAGACGTAGAGCGAGGGGCGACCTGATAGAGGTGTATAAGTGGAAGGCAGGGCTAAACAAAAGGGACATTACAAAGGTACTCAAACTATCCAACCAGGAGCGAACTCGTAACAATGGTTTTAAATTAGACAAATTTGGATTTAGGCGTGAAATAGGTAAACACTGGTTTGGAAACAGAGTAGTGGATGAATGGAACAAGTTACCAAATATCATCATTAACTCGAATACGCTGAATTGCTTCAAACATAGGTTGGATGCTCATATGAGCAATAGGGGTTTGGTGTAAACGGGACTGCCCAGTATGGGTCAATAGGCCCGCTGCAGTTTCCTCCATTCTTATGTTCTTATGTATTAAGGATTGTAAATTTAAATTCAATGGAGAATATTACGCTAAAAATTTGGTATGGCAATGAGTAATCCGCTTTCACCAGTATTATGCAACTTGTATATGGAATTCTTTGAGAAGAAACTATTAAGTAATATTTTACCACCTTCAGCAGTCTGGTTTAGATATGTACAGACTGTACTCACCCCTGAAGAAAGCGCTTGGGAACTTCGTGTTTTGTAGTGGACGTCTCCCCGACAACTGCTTACAACTGTGTAGCCACAGCCACCACCTGCCACCACATTCCAACGTGCCGTTGCCTAGCAACCAAGAGAGAGCTGTCCCCAGATGTTACCGTTGCTTAGCAACGAAACTAGTCACCGGCAACTTTCTGGGTTTTCCCAACATGATTCATAGAGGACTGGCGGCTGCTGCGGGGTATATAAGCTCTGTTTCTCCATTGAGATTCATTCTGCCCATCTTCCTGAACAAGCAACACCTCCTCCAGCAAGCTCCACGCTGTTAACATTTATTTCAACCAGGAGGCCAGCAACAGGCAACATCTTCTCTAACGAAGCTCCTGCACATCTACCTCCTTCAGCACGCTGCTCACCGAACGTCTTCTACTGAGCAGCTCCCCACCACACGGCATCTCCAGCACCAGACTGTCTATCATATAACTTATATTATACAAGAAAACCACATTAGAGTTTCCATCCATCCTGAGTGCTAGACAACATTAATATCTCGATACCCCTACAGTTTTCTTGTTTCCTTGCGGTTATAAGCATATATATATATATTTATATATATATATATATATATATATATATATATATATATATATATATATATATATATATATATATATATATATATATATATATGCTGATAACCACAAGGAAAGAAGAAAACACGAAGTTCCCAAGTGCTTTCATGTAATTCACATCTTCAGGGGTGAGTACAGACTAGAGAGAGTAATACAAATCAAGGTGTATATATACAGAGGAGGGTGAGACCAGGTCCACAATGGTCAGGTATTAGGTAATGACCCTACTAATCTTTAAATAGCACACAACGGTTGGTGGTCAGGTCAGATGGTCAAGTGACCCGGCCTTCTCACCTGATCACAAATCTTCTTAATTACAAAATTGTCCAGCTTGTACATGCCGTTACTCAAATTCATGTTGAATGCTTCGGTATGTTTAATAAGACTAGATTCTATGATGTTCCTACTATCAATTGAATTACATGGTAATATTGAGGAGGCATTATCCCAGTCAATGCAATGCTTGTTATCCCTCAAATGAACAAACAGAGCATTGGATTCCTGGCCTGTCCTAACACTGTATTTGTGTTGTTTAATTCTAGTTGCAAGATCTTTACCTGTCTGGCCTACTTGGGGGGAGGATCTTCATATGATCAAGCCCAGTCGCGCTCATATGAAGATCCACCCCCCCTAACCAAACCTAACCTAATCTAACCTAGCCTAACCTCCCACCCCCCCCCCCCCCAAACCTACTTGGGGGGGGGAGGATCTTCATATGATCTAGCCTGGGGGGGGGATCTTCAGTTGGGTACTTTGGGGGGGAAGATCTTCATATGATCCATATATATATATGGTGTGTGTGTGTTAAGTTCTATTTTATTAAGGATCACTGAGTTACCAATTAACCTAGACTTCAAGAAACACCTACCAGACCAGGTAAGCTTGGGAAGGGATGAAAAGGAACAACACTTTTTGTATCTTCTTGGGCCACTGGCGCTGCTCCATCCTTGGCTTCTCATGCCTGCAGGCACAAGACATCACAATTATTTTCATTATCTATAATCCCATCAAAGTAAGCACCCACCAATTCTGCCTATCCAAGAATTGTTTTGGTTAAAATTATAATAGCAATACAGTATACTATATACAGCTGTTTTGGACACAGGAACAATTATTATTGCATTACCCAAGATACTTTATGATTGGAATAAAAAAAATCACGAACCTGTAGAAGTTGAACCAGTTTGTGAAAAATCCACCCACGCAAAAGATGGCGATGGTGAAGCCTCCTAAATGGTTGGATGTTCCGCAACGGGCCAAGTGCACGAAAGCACAGGCCACTACCATAACGACGTCAAATACATACAGCAGTAGCACCACCAATGCCTGTAGCCGATTGGCTAATTTGCTACTGGTCATTTTGTGTGTGTGTGTGTGTTTGGAGGCAGGGCAGCGAGGGAGGCTGTGACTAAAGCTGTTCTATTAATTATAATTTTCCCTTGGATTCCTGTACTGCTTCTCAGTCTTCTTGCTATTTTTTCACTTCTCTTGGTCTACTTTTTATTTTACTTTAGCATTCTCTCCCTTCCTGGACGTTTTCATGTAATAATTTTAGTCCATCTATTTCTAACTCTTCTGTTGCTTTTTTTTATTTTGCGCCTTTTCCTTCTATTTGTTCTTCATCCTCTAGTTCTTCCCGATGATATCCTCTCAATTTGTTGTTGTCGGATGATTCAAATTTATATCTATAATCCCTGAAACAGATTATTACATTAGTTAGGGGGAAATTATTTATATCATATTACAAGTTAATAAAATTTGATGAATGGTTAAGACACCTAGAATATGAATTATCATATTTCAAAATGATTCCCATGAGGAATACACTGCTACAATAAAGCCAAGATCAAAATGCAATTTATTTTCGGCCTCTGAGGTGGAAACCCAAAGCATAAAATGTGTCATTTAATTGATAGTGCTATGGTAAAATATTTTTGTTAATGATAACATATGTTACAATTACAGTAAACCATTATATGAAATTGGTAGATGAGATTGAAAGTACGTATAGCAGACACCAATTTTTTGGGGTACTCCATAAATCAAGAAACCAATGTTGATAAAGTCATTTTGGTACGGGGATGAGAAATTTAAAATAAAAAAAAAACTATTTTTTTTGTCACAAATTATGATTAATTTTTTGCAAAGTTCATTCATTGAGAATTAACTACCATTAAACATTACTGAAATCATCTTTAACACAGGTCTTGGATCATCAACAAAGGTCGTTGATCAACACTGGTCATCGATTGTGTTATTTTCAGTTTTATAAACCAACCAGTAGAGAACAAAAACAGAACATAACTCAGAATATCGCCAGTGTTCACCCAGCTCCTAACTTTGAAAATCGTCTGTTTTTCCTGCTAATATTAGCTATAGTTATTATGAAAACACCAAATGAAGTAAGGCTGATGGCTATCAGCCTTCCTTCATTTGGTGTTCTTCTATGCAGAAACAGTTTATACTTCATTTTCTTACCTTTCACTGTAAATTTCCTGTTCCACAGAGTTGCCCAGATCTTACTGTACAAGACTACTGTTGACTCTCAGGAGTCATTTGTTATAATTTAAGAACAATCAGAGTTACCGATAATGTGTACCTCACTAGCAATGAGAGTGGTGGAATGCTAGGAGCAAATTACAGCACTTGTTAATTCCTAACTGATAAGATACAGCATGATAATGGCTAGTGTATGCCTTATCTCTGATAAGGGTCGTGCAATATATATATATATATATATATATATATATATATATATATATATATATATATATATATATATATATATATATATATATATCATGTAAATCCACAATGAAAACGTGGATAAGATAAATCTTGATAAAATCACACTCCGTTGTTTCCATTCTCCCGTGTGATTTTATCAAGATATATATATATATATATACTGTATATATGGTGAAGAGGATAAAAGAAAAAAATCTAGGATGGGACATGGATAACTTTTGCAACTCGCTGTATGCAACAAGTTTTTTGTTGATGTTACCAGGAAGTAAAATTCCCAAAATGAAAGGGTATAGTATAGTCAGACTCCTGATAAAGTCCCTGACAAAGAGGACTACCAAGAGTTACTCAAAACTCCTGACTGTGTGGGCAATTTTGTCCTTTTCACCACCCACCACATGATGTGGGTGATATGGCCAGGTAGTCAGAGCTGGGACCGAGCGTATTTCCACCAAAAGATCCTCACCAAGTGTATCCAAGCCCGTCCTTTAGGGGGGGCGAACAGGGGCGACCGCCCGGGGCCCCGTGGGGCCCAGCACTAGACCCAGTGACCTTGGACACATTACCTGTTGACTGGTTAATGTGACCTGATGGCTTTCGCCACCATCGCAACCGTGACCTTACCATCCATAGCGACAGTCCCATTGGGGTTGGTGGGGGTGGGTTCCACTGACCGCATAATCTGACTCCATATATATATTTTCTGGGGCCCTGCAGTGGCTGAGTTGCCCCGCACCCTCCTAGGGACGGCCCTGAGTGTATCATTCCATTCCTGAAGAATCCTATGTTCTAGTCGTCAAGGCGGTGACTTTTCTGCACGACAAAGCCCCCTGCATAAAGGCTGTTTAAATACAGTGTAGTGGATTTCTCCCCTACAAACGCTGTTTGTCGCTGAGTAGCCGACCCCACGAATTCCCCAGTGTATGCCTCGTGGTCTAGGTCAACCAGCGCCGCCTTACATGTCGGAGGTCAACTACTAAGCCACGCCTACCTCCGCTATTTAAGACCTGACCTCGTGGTGACCACCCTCTTTTTTATTGGTATCTGTATGGGGCTTGTTGACAGTGTTAGTATAATTGGCAGATGGTCACTGCCTGTAAGAGGTCCCTGTATTATATGGTAATTGAAAAAGGCTTTGTTGTTGGTAAAAATTTTGTCTGGTGTCGATTGTGTATTGTGATTTCTCCAGGTTGGAAAGTTAGGACCCAGATGATTGATTTTCCCTAAATTTATTAATTGATTAAGGGCGTTTCCCACGACGTTATTATTTGTATTGTCAAAAATCCTATGTCTGGCGTTAAAGTCTCCTAAGATGTACATCGGATGACTACTGTTAGCCAATTTTAATAGGTCTTCTATAGGTAAGTAGGGTCGTCTCGGTGGCAGATAAGTAGTAGCAATTATTACATCTCCTTGAGTTGTATTTATTTATATTGCCAGAAATTCTTCCTGGAAGTCATCAATTAGTTTAAATTTTAAGTTTCTTTTAACCGCTATAGCTACTCCGTCATTTTTCTCGCCCGATTTGTTTCTTTGGTTTACATAATAGTTAAAGAGTTTTATGTTGTTGTTTTCTGTCTCACCGTGACTGTTTATTAGTATAATGTCTGGGTCAATTTCTTGATATATATTACTTAGGTTAATTCTCTCGGTGTTCCAGTTTCTTACGTTGTGTTGTATTATTCTTAAAGTTCTTACTGTTTGTCTATTGTCCATTATTTCTTATACTTGGATTGTAACTGTTGAAGTGGAGACCTATCATCCTGTTTCCCGCTTCTGACTCTTCTAAACTCTGACGGGTCTACTATTTTAAAGTCATTGGTCGTAATCTTTAGTTTGTCCGTAGCAATTAGTGACCAGACGTATTCTTCACTTAGGGATTTTTCTTGATATGTCCACTTGTATATCCCTCCTTCACAGTTTTTTACTATTGTTCCTCCTGTTGGTCTCGATGTTGGGATTCCATGTTTTGTTGTAGTGATAACTTTTAATCCTATATCTTCAGCAGATTCAGGTTGTATATTGTGTTCAGTTTCCATCTTATCTTCTCTCCTCCTACTCCTTTGTCTTGTAGACTGTCCTTTTGTTATTTCTATTTTCTCTTTGTCACTTCTAGTCATTTGTCTGGGATCTCTATCAGTCGCTTGTGTTCCTTGTGTATCAGCTGTTGCTCCTTGCTCAAACCTTTGTTTGTCTAGCTGTAGTCTTTCGCTCAGTTCGCTTGCGTATGTTGCCTGAAATAGTTTTTCGGATTGTGGATTCTCTGGAAATATCATCTCTGGTAGGTTATTCAATTTAAACATTTTCCTTAATTCCTCATTGTATGATCCGGGTGCAATGATATTGTGCAAATGTGCATGGATCATACTAATCATTACCTTATCATGTATTGGCTCACTTAGGTTTAATATGGTGGATTCTGGTCTATGAGCCTCTTGGACCGCTCTCTTGGCTATTTCGACATATGTCGTATCCTTCTTGTCTTGTTCCTTTTTCCTTGTTTCTTGTTCCTTGTACTTTATCATGTGTTTTTTTATTGGGCATGCCATGGCTAACGTCCTATGTCCTATGTATGCATTCCCGTTTCTCTTACAGTTGAGACATCCAACATATGTATTCTTACATTCAGTGTAGGTATGGTCGTCGCCTGCACAATCTGAGCAGTACTTTTTTTCTTTTTCCGGACAGTCTCTCGTTGTATGCTCTTCATATTTGTAGCAAGAGAAACAAGTTTGCAGACTGATGAATGTCTCCTTCTTTATTTGATGTGGTGTGACTGACATGTTGAATATTAGAAAGCCCTGTTGTAAAACTTTCTCAGCCATTGACACTTCTTCAAAAGTAATCTTAAAAACATGAGTATAATCTTTTATCTTAATGACTTCTTCAATCTTCATCCACCTGTTTTGCCGTTCCAGTTCATCTTTCAGGTCTTCAGAAGTCTTCCTCCCGATCTCTTGGTCAACTTGACGAACGAAAACTGATCTTTTTGCTTTTTGTTCTGGTGGCATGACCACAACAAGGCCTTCATTATAAAATATATCTCTGGCTTCTTTTGAAAGGATTTTATCTGAATCAAAGTCATCTTTGCAGATTACTTTAAAACCTTCATTTGTGTTGAATATTCTTGTAAGTGGGACTTGCAATTTGTTGTAAGTGATTTCTGCCACTTTTCCCCTTCCAATAGAGTGTCCCTTATCTCTATGTTTTATTCTAATGCTTGTTGTCATCTTCTTGATTACATCTAATCCTACCTATAACACAGGGCTCCTGCCTGGGAGCAGTGACCCCGCCCCCCCCTCTTGGACGGGCGTCGGGCTCGTAGGGTTCTGCACCCAGGTTACCTGTGACTATAGTTATATCTAAGAAAGTTTCCACCTACCGGTGACCCCCGGACAAGGGGTGCCCTGCACTATCACAGGTTCCCTTGCCGGATCGACCGTATCGCTAAGTCCCGCCTCCCGTTCAAAGAACGGAGTGCATGAGGGGGATGAAAAAAGGAAAGAGGAGTTAGAGAGTAGAAACAGCCTACCTACCACGCCACGTTCGGTTAGCCAATCAGAGCACCGCAGTAAACGTGCATGTATCACGCCACCGTGGGGCACCACTGATTGGCCACTCCAGGACGTAGACGCACGGGTAGTAGTCAAAATTTGGGGAGCCCAAATATTTGTTTTCCAGATGTTGGAATTTTTCGTACAATCTGTGATGGTAATTACACCGTCACTATGTTGAGTAAGTACAATCACTAGGATTGAGTGTCTTATCACAACAAGGTTGCAGACTGCTCAAACATGCAGCAAAAAAGGCAGGTCTTCGCAGCTCCAGGTCCAGCAGACTGGGACAGCTTCAAAGACGACTTAAGTAGTCACCACTCGATTAACCTACAAGGGAAAACAACAGAAGATATAGACTCAGAAATGGACAGACTGCACTCAGCAATAAAAACATCTATAACCAAACACACTCCTACTTCACACTTTAGAACATTACCCAACAACAGACTACCAGAAGAAGTTAAATTAACCCAGACCTATTATAATGAAATAAACAGGTATATGGAAAGACATGGCAGTAACAGATGGCTATATACGACACAGATAGCACTACAGATAAAATTAAGAGACGCATGTAAGGAAGCAAACAATAAAAAATGGAATGATATTATAATGGCGGCTGACATGACTAAAGACACAAAAACATTTTGGACTTCCATAAACAAGATGATAGGGCACAACAAGCAAAAAACACCATACATTAAAGACCAAAACGGAATAAAATTGCACGAGGAAAATGAACAAGAGTCAGCATTCAAAAGGGAATGGGTAAAAATTTTGAAAATATCAGATGAGGAAAATGAAGATTTTGATAGTGAACACGAAGAAAGGATAGAAGAAGAGATGGGAAGACATATACATAGAATCACCCCAAGGCAATATATAGACTATAACTTATTACCAAATAATCAAATAATAACAATGGGAGAAATGATGCACTGTCTGAGGAAGTTTAAGGAAAAAGCCCCTGGGCTCACAGGTATTACACGAAATATGATCATGAATCTACCTGAAAACATTTTAAATACACTATTAAACATTTATAACGCATGCTTAATAACTGGTTACTTTCCAGACAAACTAAAATATGCCAAAATGATATTTATTCCGAAGGAGGGTAAGGACAATAAGGAAATATTAAACTACAGGCCAATATCTTTATTAGAAATTACTGGGAAACTATTGGAAAAAATTTTAAATACAAGACTTATAGCCTTTTTAACACAACATGGGAAAACTAACAATAGACAACATGGATTTATGCCCAATAGAAATACCCTAACTGCAATAGCCATAATAACGGAAATAATTGCAATAGAAAAAAGCAAGGGTAACCAGATCAATATAATTTTAAGGGATGTTTCTAAGGCCTTTGATAAGGTTTGGCATTTAGGCTTAAAATATAAAATATTAAAACTGGGACTTAATGAATACTTGCTAAGAATATTGTGTAACTATTTAGATGGTAGGAGAGCACAAATTCAAATTGGAAACTTTTTGGGAACTATGTTTAATCTTGAGAGTGGAGTACCTCAAGGAGGATGCCTTTCTCCAACACTATATACAATTTATACTTCAGACACACCTCAACCTACCCCCTTTAGCGAATATGTAATGTTTGCTGATGATATTACTCAAATAGTATCATACCCAGGAAAATCAACTCAATTTATGGCACTCTACACGGTAAGAGCGATAAAAAACATAAATGATTTTGAGAAAAAATGGAAAATCAGGACAAATAAGAACAAATTCAAGATAATACCAATAGCCAAGATTAATACAAGTCCAGTAATAGTCGACCAGGAACTATACCCATACGACACTGAAGGCAGGATGCTTGGACTAAAACTAACAAAAAGAGGATATATAACATACTTAAAAGATAAAGAACGACAGGCAAGAATAAGATTATCAAAAATAAAACGCTTTAAGAACCTTAGCATTAATAACAAGAGAAAGATATATATTGCCCTTGTCAAATCAATTATGGACTACCCACCCATCCCATTGAACACCCTTAGTAAAACGAGCATTAAAAGATTACAAACAGTACAAAATATAGCCCTTAGATTTATATATAACATAAAATATACAGACCACATCAGTAATGAACAGCTACATAAGAGAGCAAATCTCTTAGCAATTAATGTAGATATACACAACAAAGCTGTAAATATTTGGAAAAAAGTGACTGAACTTAACACAGAAACATATCAAAACTGGATAAATAATATGGACAACGAAGAATTCCAAGAACACAGTTGGTTTAAATCAGCCAGGAAGAAAGTAATTGAACCATCTCCTGCCCCAATATACATATAAGACATTAATAGAGAGAATAAAAGATGAGAGTGACCTACCAGCTCCACAAGAACCTGGCAGGCCTCTCCATACAGTGTACCTTTAGACTAACATAACTAATATTTAAGATTTAACATTTAACATTGAACTAACATTTTAGCAAAAAAAAAAAAAAAAAAAAAAAAAAAAAAATGTGACTACCCTCCCAGCTACACAAGGACCTGGGCGGGCTCACTAACTCAAAAAAAAAAAAAAAAAAAAAAAAAAAAAAAAAAAAAAATAATAATAATAATAATGTGATTACCCTCCAAGCTATATCAGCCAGGAAGAAGTAATTGAACCACCTCCTGCCTCAATATACACATTTATACATGAAACATTATTAGAGGAATAAAGATGAGAGTGACCAACCAGCTCCACTAAGAACCTGGCAGGCCTCTCCATACAGTGTATCTTTAGACTAACACAACTAACACTTAACTAACACCTCAAAAAAAAAAAAAAAAAAAAAAAAAAAAAAAAAAAAAAAAAATGTGACTACCCTCCCAGTTACACAAGGACCTGGGCGAGCTCACTAACTCCAACAATAATAAAAAATAATAATAATAAGCAGCATTATGTAAATAAACCAATATTAATACAAAGGTCTGACGACCCAAGGGAGCAGAACAAAGACAAAATACCAATAAAAAAGATGAAGCGATCTGGTTGAGCCCAGATTCTCTCTACTCCTACTGTATTTCAGTTTCACCACTTTTTCCTTCAACCCCTAATAATCTTCTTTCACCTCTTAACTAAAGACTTCGTATCGTATCGACCACCCTCTTTTCTACCTACACCAACCAGCAAGCAACACATCCTCCTCCTCTGCCGCTGCCTGGCGGCCCTCGCTCCCGCAAGCGAGCATGGCGACCCACAAGCTGTCCTCCTCTGAGCACCCTCACCAACCAGCTCTCTCTACATCACGCTTGTAACCACCTGCCACTTCCCAGCACCAAGCTGCATTGTACATCCAATACAACATGTATACAGAGAGCACATTGTGAGTTTCCTTTCTCCATCCCAACCTGAGTGGAACCAAACATGACGTACCCCACAAATGGTGACCCCGGAGATTAGCACTCACACAGGATGGAGGAGAAAGAGATAACGCTCGCAGTCTTCAAGCAACATGGAAGACTGGCTTATCCACCCAGAAGCAGCTCTCATCGGTTCTACAGCTACTGTCTCTACACAGCAGGTTAGACACCCTAGAGCAGCACTGCTTCTCTAAGCAGACACCAGCTCCTCTTCCTGCCCCAAGCACCACGTCCTACCGACCCCAACACACCCGTCCTGCCTCAGACGCTGCCCCCGGTCCAGCAGTACCCCCTGCCGCTCCTGATGCTGCCCCTGCTCCCGACGCGGCCCATGCGCCTGAGTGCGGACCCACACACCCCTCTTTTCTCCCTCAGGTACTCCCTGCTACTGTCCTGCACCCTGCTGCTGTCGCGGACCCAGCTGCTGTCACGAGCCCTCATCCGCTTCTGCTGACGCAGCCCTTGCTCCTGACCCAGGCCCACACACCCCAGCAGGCGCATCTGACGACTCTGTACCTGCCGTGAGGGAAGCACAACATTCATCGCCTCCACACACCCTTTTTCTCCCTCTCTACTCTCACAGATATTGTGTATCTAGACAGTTGTCTCTAGTGACCGGCTCATCCACGCCATCGCCGTTGTCTCACATGAGGCATGCACCGCCCGTTCTGCCTCACATGTGCCAAGCAACCCTGCAGACAAGTCTCCTACACTGCCTGGAGGGAAGGAGGGAGTATTGTAGTGGATTTCTCCCCTACAAACGCTGTTTGTCGCTGAGTAGCCGACCCACGAATTCCCCAGTGTATGCCTCGTGGTCTAGGTCAACCAGCGCCGCCTTACATGACGGAGGTCAACTACTAAGCCACGCCTACCTCCGCTATTTAGGACCTGACCTCGTGGTGACCACCCTCTTTTCTACCTACACCAACCAGCAAGCAACACATCCTCCTCCTCTGCCGCTGCCTGGCGGCCCTCGCTCCCGCCGGCGAGCATGGCGATGCACAAGCTGTCCTCCTCTGAGCACTCTCACCAACCAGCTCTCTCTACATCACGCTTGTAACCACGCTGCCACTTCCCAGCACCAAGCTGCATTGTACATCCAATACAACATGTATACAGAGAGCACATTATGAGTTTCCTTTCTCCATCCCATCCTGAGTGGAACCAAACATGACGTACCCCACAACAGCAGCTATTGCACAACAACATTGTGGAATTCTTCAGGAACATTGGATGGCTGAGAAATTCACCAGACTTGAATGTGTGCATACATGTAAGAGCCACCATGAAGGACTGGGTGGAAATCTTGATGCTTGCTAAACCCTCATACTTTTTCAGGTCTCTTGTGGCTTTGTACCCTTGCTGACTTGAAGCCCCTCAAGCACAAGAAGGCAACACCAACTACTGTAATGAGTGATTTTGAAAGGATGTAAAATTCAATTATCTGAAAGAGGATGCATTTAAGTTTATTTTTGTACCTCTATTCAATAGTGGAGGGTGCCACCACTCATATTCCCTTTTTTTCCTTAATCAGTACAGTATGCCCGGATAATTCGTGGTCCTCTATTATTTGCGGATGACACCCTGGATGTACCCAAGAATGTCTAAGGGTAGTTTTAAAGTTGCAGGCATTTTTGCGGCTGGGGCAGGGAGCCATTTGTTCTAGAGACAATAATTTCCTCTACCATATGCAATGACTATTAGGTTATTTGAAAAGATAATCAAGGGGTAATTTAGAGTGAGAGTAAACATTCAATGTCATAACAGACACTTGAAAAGGAAAAAGTACAAGGCAAGTTCAACGTATAATCATGTTGTATTTTTATTACACATCAAGAGTAACTTATCTATATGCTATCACTACCACATTTTGAGTTCATTAACATTTTATTTTATGTTGTTTAAACAAACACTTCTTTGCAGTTATTCATGATCATCTGCAATAATATCAACAAGTTCCATTTCCTTGGATTTTGCTGTGCAAAGATTTCAATGATGTCACTGACTTCCACTGAAATGTCTCTGTGGATGTAGAGGAGGCTGAGGCTAGACAGTCGTGCAGTCCCCATTGCTGATCTTATATTGGTCTTGATGCGCCTCATCAAGGCACTGAAGGACCTCTCAGCAAAGCAGGTGGTGATTGGCAGGGTGCAAAGGATGGTCAGCAACATCCAAATGTTAGCAACATGGTAGTGGCATGCTGTAGAGCTGATGATGGAAGGGTGCCAGACTGCTGCTTCTGCCACCGGATTATAAGAGCGGGCAACATAAGCTGCCGCCATTTAGGAGCTTGGGACTCTTATAACAACTTTTACGTTAATACTCTGACCTGAGGTAGCGTGATGCGAGAGGAAGGCCCATGGGTACATGTAATTATAGTATCAAGCATTAGGAAAAGAACAACGGTGAATACTATAGGTGAATAATAGACCCAACATACAAATACTATGTTTATTAAAACACAAAAATGGTTATTAGAAATGATGTTATATGCACCAAATAGGAACTCCTGGTACCATACCTTCAGGCTCAATTAACTTACACCACGACTGGGTGTACACACACAATAACACACATAAACTCTCACAGCACCTTAGCACCATTAAAACCAGTGGCACTTGCCAGTACAACACTCAACACCCCAGGAGTAAAACGCAAGCGGCCGCCATGGGAGTCTCATCACCACGTGGCACCTTCCAACAAACTCCGATAATTCCGGTGAAATAACACAACCACACAAATAGCCCTACTGAGCTATGGACTCATCCACCAATGATGGGGCTTGATGATCCGGAGTCACCACGTGGGCAGAGCATTAGGGGAAGTCTGGCCAGCTATGGGGCCCATAGGTAGTAGTGGAGCTTCTGAAGGTCGGGATTCACGGAGATAACCGATTCTACTGGTCTACAGACATCTCCCCAGACTAGTTGATGCGTCATCCACGCTACAGACACGGCCTAGACTGCGATAGGGACCTGTGGGTGGAGGATCGTGGCGCTTACCGCCTGTTGATATCAAACATCAACGTTTCAAAGGGACGTTAAGGACGTAAAAATACTTCACTCAAAGCACATCAACTACGTTACTCTAACACTTGCACAATCAAACTATTAATTAGGTCAAATAACTTAAAATGGCAGGTACAACATGTAGAAGGTGGAATGACCTTATACTGCCAGACTGGGGTCACTAATTCTAAGGGGAAGTACTTGACTCTAATCTTAATTTCTAATGGTTGCTGCCACCAGACCCCCTCTAGACAGTATGTAGCTCGTTAGGCAGCGTGCAGAGTGGACTAGGCATTGGGTTAGGTTTTTTATTGACCAGATCGATAAGAGGAAAGAAGGGTGAAACCACAACATGTCTTAGTTCTTTCAACTGTTCCTTCTACTTACTTCAGTTCATTTTTGGTACTACCTAACCTCAGTTCTTTTTGGTAGCATGTCGATGGTCTAGGCACATGGGTAGTGTAATTCTGATATCAGGGTCACTTGGAAGGACATAAAGGTAATGACTGTGGGAGAAATGAATACTCCTAAAATACTCAAAGAACAAGTTTTTTAATAGAAAATCAAAGGGGGAAAAGAGATATTATTAACATATCACTACCAGGTTCAACTCCTGGGCTTATTGCAGACTCCATATTTCTTATTTACTTATTTCCTTATTTTCTCAACAGCAATTACCCAGATATTACAATCTTACCGTGCACAATCTTACTGGTGTCACATTACCATATATAGCAGGACCAGTTCCTTGTCTCTACTCACAACAAGCTACTGTAATAAGGATACAAACACCGACATGGGTCCACTACCCAACATGGGATAATTATTTCCAAACACATACAACAACACTGTGGACCATAACTCTAAGGCATGTTCCAGGGTATAGCACTGGCACCTCTAACAACTGATGAATGCTGTTGTGGTCGGTTACACTCTGACACGAGGCGGGTCTGGGGCCCTCGGCCCACGAGGTGGACCTGCCATCTCGATCATGTTGAATCAACGACATCATCGATATATGGCTCCCTGCTGGGAATCTACTGGCTCCGGGGCTATCGTGGGGTGATCCGAGAACCACAAATTGGATCTGGAGGCAAACGGTGAGATCAGGCGTCAGGGGGAACAAGCATGAACAACACAATCACAACAAATCTCTCGCCTGGAAACGACAGCGATTTACTTTATATTACTTCTTACACTGGGTGAATGACAATTCAACTGTTGAAGCATGAACACTGATATTCACTACAATTGACTGAATCAAACTGAAGGGATAAGGAACACAAACATACCTGGAGGCAAACGGTGAGATCAGGCGTCAGGGGTACGTTCTGTCCCCCTTACTCATGGTATATATACCCCTGAGTTGCCCGCAATCGCTACTCACGCAATGACAGGGATTATAAACAACTCAACTGTTACTCATTCAAGGATGACCCTCAGTTGACAAAGGTCTGGCGAATTACTAAAGTGGATTTATATAACTAATTCAAGATTGAGTTTGCTAGGAGGAAGTGGAATAAACGCATATTGACAACTGTGTTCGAAGGCGGGACTTACTGGAAGGGATCCTGAGTGTAACGAATGGGAAAAACACATCTCTCCTTAATGCTATGAATACATACAATTGATATTATATAACCAGTAGCTGGGTACAATTCATCAAATAATTCCGTAACATTCATTAGGTGAGTTGTCTTTATCAATGACTCCCGTTCTCTTGAGATTCTACAAGCGAGGTGGACTTGAATGTTATGTAGCGTAATATGAATTAAAGTGGGTTTTTCGGAATGACAATGATGTGTGCAGTACAACCTTCCTGTGGGTGGAGGAGAGTGGCACTTACTGACACTTGAACGAAAAGCCAGCCTCTACCCACGCCAGGTCACAGATTCCACCTACTTACCCATTTCACTGTATAATGTTACTGTTCACTCTGACGTTTGAAACAGAGACTTCGAACTCAGTTTCATTCTCTAATATTCTCTTCACAAACAATGCTCTGACTGAGCTATCAAAGGCAAGAATTAAATTGATCACCAAAGGTCTTGGATCGTAATCCCGGGTGAGCAAGTTCCAACACGCAGCGCCTACTACAACTACAAACACGAGGCGCTGGTCTAAAGTTCCCTTCAGGAATATTAACAAATTCCATAGTTAACATCCCTACAACAATTTCACTATGATTATCAGGGTCTCTGATATTCATAGGTGAAAAAGGGTTTACAGGTCTCGGTAGAAGCAAGAGTTTACAAACTCGGTCAACAACTACGACATCTCGATGACGTCAACAAAGAAACAGAGAAAATGGAGGAAGTTTCTACTAGGGGACTCGGAGGGTTTTGTGGACGTGTAAGCGTAATATGAATCAATGGGTTTTAACAGGTTAGCAATCATTAAGATCATGACAGGATGGCCTAACAGTGAAGCTCACTGGCAAAGCTGCCAGGTGAAGGGAGGTCATCTCTGTAGATCTCCACCAAGTCCTCTATCCTGTTCTAGAAAGAGTCACCAGGATGCTTGGCACAAGTCGGTACGGTGAACTATATCGACGTCTTGTCATACATCATTTATGAAAATTTTTCCAACCCTGTTTGACTTATGTTATATAGTGTATGTTTATATGCTGTCTTTGTTGATTATATATACATTATATATTAAGTTACTTCTTACCAAAGTTAGAATGTGTTTAAGCCTATGTAATCACGAATGTGTTAGGCACGTAGTAAACAACAACAGCAATAATAAATGCCCTGAGTAAGAGTCAGCATGTGGCTTCTAATTCACACATTAAATCATGGAAGATACTACACTGGCGACGAGGATGGGATTCACAAAGTGTTGGTGAAGTCCTTTAAGAGAGGAGAGTGACCACTAAAGGGAAGGCTAATCTGAACCAGGAGAATTTAAATAAAGAGAGCAACCATGGCTGGTGTCAGTGGATACATCGGATGAGTGGGGGAGTATGATGCAGACAAGGAGAACTTCACATCACATTGTGAGAGAATGAACTTCTTCCTAGCAAATGAATTAATGGGCAATGGTGGTGATGCTCAGAAGAAGAAGGCCCTTGAAGAGAAAATGAAAGCAATCTTTTTGACAGAGGTAGGAGCTAATGTTTATTCTACTCTGGTCAATCTGCTTGCTCCAGACAAACTCAAAGACTCCTCACTGATTCAGATTACCAAGATTTTGAAGCAACATTTTGATCCTGCTCCACTTGAAATCGCTGAAAGTTACAAATTTGGCACAAGAGATAGAGGGAAAGATGAATCAGTAAGTGATTATATAGTAGCTTTGAAGAAGTTATCCATTCACTATAACTTTGGACAGTTCTTGAACCGAGCTCTAAGAGACAGGTTTGTGATAGGTCTGAATTATGAAAAAATACAAAATAAGTTAATGAACACCACTAACTTAACTTTTGAAAAAGCATGTCATATAGCTACAAGCATGGAATTAGCAGAGAAAAACACCAGAAAATTTGTTCCCAATGCTGGTAGTGAAACAGTTGGCATCTTAAATTCCTTTGATGACAGTCAGTTCACAGTAGGAATATTCTTGGACATCTCTAAAGTCTTCGATACTGTCGACCATACCATCCTCCTTTCGAAGCTTGAACATTACGGCGTTAGGGGCCTATCCCACAATTGGTTTATCTCATATCTGTCCTACAGGATACAGTATGTCTGCTATAATGATCACCAATCTGACTCCTCGCCAATTTTGTATGGGGTCCCCCAAGGTTCCATTCTCGGTCCAGTACTGTTTTTGTTGTACATAAACGACATAGTCCATGCCAGCACACTCACAAAATGCAACTTATTTGCAGACGATAGTAATCTCTATGCTAGCAACTCAGACCTCCATTCCTTGATGAGAACTATGAACACTGAATTGACTAAAGTCAGGACTTGGATAATACATAATAAACTGACCTTAAACCTTGAGAAAACCCACTACGTGATCTTTCACAGAGGGAAAAACTTACCCCCAGACTTGGACCCCCTGTACCTTGGTAATACAGTCCTCAAACGTGAACAAAATACTAAATTCCTCGGAGTTATTGTTGACGAGAAACTTAACTGGAGGAACCACATACAAGCCATTCAAAGTAAAGTCAATTAACAGTGCGGTATCATGTGTCACACTCGACAGTCACTCAATCTCACAGCAATGAAAGTAATCTATCATGATCTTGCTTACCACCACCAGACTCACTGTCACACACTATGGGGGGCCTCTGGCTCTTCAAAAACACAATCCCTGGTTACTGCACAAAAGAGAGTTGTATGGACAATGATCTACTTGAAAAAAAGAAAACAGATCACACAAACGAAAAATTTGCTAAATTGAAAATGTTAAAATTCGAAGATATTAACACCTACTGCTGTGCCCTCTTTGTTTACAAATCTATCAATCACTTGCTTGACAATAATTATTTCCAGTTCCGGAATAATCAGAGATACAACTTAAGGCACCCAGAGCTACTATGACCACACCCCATGCGCTCCTCTCAGTCCCAGACCTCCATAAAATATCACAGTGTGAAGGTGTGGAACAACTTACACCCACCCATCCCAGCGAAGACTAAGCTTCCTTCCTTTAAATCATCTCTAAAAAAATATCTGTTGTCTAAGTATTAATATTTCTTGTAATACCTACAATATTTACAGTACTTTTTTTTTGTACCATCAAAACCTTTTATCGGAAATTATCATGTAAATAGATAAGAAATTACTATTGCAATAAACATATTTGCCATAATCCTGACAGCTCTGTCGTCTTGTTCAACCTTAATACTGTACAACCCATGTTGTACTACTCCCCCATTATACTCATGTTTTTCAATTCCACTATAATTTATGTAGTGGTCCCTCGGTTAACGAACGGTTCGATTAGCAAAATTTCGGTTAATGAATTGGTTCCCATAAGGATCTTCAATTTGGTTCACGAACAAAACTTCGATTAACGAAATCCTTCCGACAAACACGTTTGTTGTGAGCATCAGCTGATCAACTAGTCCGCCAATACAGTAATCTATTCTATGTTTACATTCGCTTCCAGTGGAGTAAATATCAAGAAGGTTGTGTTCTTGAATATTTTTGCATTTTTTATATTAAAATTATTGGTCATTCTAAAATTTAGCCATCCAAGCTCGGTCTACATAAAGTTTTTCAACTATTATTTTTGGCCTCGATATATTTAACTTTATTCATTTATTGAAACTCATTTACATGCACACACTGTCCTAAGGGCAAAGCTGAACTGTACATGTAATCAAAATAATGACCAAAATGATTACTAAAATTTTTGTCTAATGCAAACTATAGCATGATTACAGTAGTACCCAGATTTACGATTTACACAGTCAATTGAACCCACAGGGTGCCGCGGAAAGTGAACAACAGAACATATGGGATTAATTTCAATAGAGACTGGCCCGACCCCCAAACTCCACTTTTTCTGACACAATACCTATGTTGTAGTAAAAATAACATCTAAATTTTATGATGGTATGCTCACACAATTAATATTTAAGAGAAATATAGTTGCCAGGTTAATGTCCATTCAAATAATGGACTCAAATCCCCCTCCCCCCTCTTCCCAGCTCACTGGCCCCTACCTCTCTGGGAAATGATTGGGTGAAACACTAGATTTTAACGTTTAGTAATAAATAATACCTCAGACTAAAGTTAGGATAATATAATTGACATTTCTGGATTCCTTGCAGGCCAGGGAATATTTTGAATGGAAACTTCATATATTTTGCACAAAAGATAAAATGCTTGCTTTGTGTAAACCAAATTATTACATAAGATCTAAAATTTGTATGTCTAATGCAAAATCCATGATGTTCATATTCAAAATGATCATCATATTGTAAGAATTCCAGCAATGTAAATTATATTCTGGTCCAGTAATTTGTATGAATTTTATGAGCTAAAACAAATATCTTCATTAAATAAACAAAGAAATATTCTTCAAGGACACTATCTGTCAATCAAAATACTCGGCCCTAGCTGGGTCGGTCCCTCCCTCCCTCCCCCCCACCTTCCCTCCCTACCAGAGAAGCTTTGGGAGAAAATAGTATATATTTACATTTTTAGTAATAAATAATAACTCAGACTAAAGTTAGGATAATATAATTGACATTTCTGGATTCCTTGCAGGTCAGGGAATATTTTGAATGTAAACTTCATGTATTTTGCACAAAAGATAAAATATTTGCTTTGTGTAAACCAAATTATTACATTAGATCTAAAATTTGTATGTCTAATGCAAATTCCATGATGTTTACATTCAAAATGATCATCATATTGTAAGAATTCCAGCAATGTAAATTATATTCTGGCCGGGTAATTTGTATGAATTTTATGAGCTAAAAAAAAAAAAAAAAAAAATTATACTTCACCGCGTATATGAGTAGATGCACCGCGGAAAGTGAAAGTCTGGTTCTGGCAAGGTACCATGTAAATGAGAAATGAGAAATCGCGGAAAGTGAAACCGTGTAAAGCGGGGTAATACTGTATATTCAAATTAATCACTATCTTATAAGAATTCCAGCAATGTAAATTATATTCTCTCTGGTCACTTCTATAACCCAGCAAGGGTTTGGTGGTTATACAGTAGGCTTTAAGTTTTTATCTTATATAATATCACAGACTTAAGTTAGGAGAATATAATTTACATTGCTGGAATCCTTGCAAGACAGTGAGTAATTTGAATATAAACATCATATATCTTGCACAAGAGATAAAACTTTCAGTACTGTACATAGTGTAGTGCATTTTAGTAATGTAAAGTTTTTCAACTGTATTTTTGTGTAGATTTACACAAATTTCTTCATTTATTTTCATTCATTTACATGAACACACCATACTAAAATAAACGTAAAAGAAATAAATGACCTAAGTGCAAATCTGTTTTGTACATGTACTAAATGCTTATGGTACTAAATTTTTGGTCTAGTGCAAATTATAGCTTGTTTATATTCAAATTAATCACTATCTTACAAGAATCCCAGCAATGTAAATTATATTCTCCCAGGTCATTTCACTGGCATTTTAAAATGAGAGAAGCTTCGTCATTTAAGGACTGTTAAATAATCACACACGGAGACCTTCGGCTCCAACTGTCAAACATATCACCTCACCTCCTGTTCGCTCACTCCCTCCCTCTCCCCCAGCCAGGGTTTTAGGCTTACAGTTTTTATCTTATATAATATCTCAAACTAAAGTTAGGAGAATATAATTTGCATTGCTGGAATCCTTGCAAGACAGCAAATAATTTGAATATAAACGTCATATATTTTGCACAAGAGATAAAAATTAATCACCTGAACAGTGATCCTTCGGTTAACGAATTACCTTCCATAAGAATCTTCAATTCGGTTCACGAAATTCTTACGAAATCATGTCAACTTGTTTTTGCTTGCTCACCAGCTGGAATATTAGTCTGCCAATACAGTAATTGGTTCTCGGGCTTAAATTCGTTCCCATTTGAGTAAATATGAAGAAGGTTGTACTATTTAATAATTATCCAAGTTTTATATTAAAATTTTTAGTAATTTTAACACTTATTTAACATAATTGCAGTACAGGAAACTAGTTTTTGGTGCACCAATCAGCCACTTGACTCACCCACCAAGGCGTCAGTTTGTATCTCTGGTCAGTGGAGGTAACATCTTGCTTGTGGCTCTCTTGAACATAAACTATTTTTACGTTTTTACAGTACAATTATTGGTCATTCTGAAATTTATTTAACATATTGACATCAATAGTGCAGTGCAGTGTTGATTTAAAGAAAATAATCTTGAATTAGACCTAATGAACTAAAACTTTATGGGTGAAATGAAGGCTTGAAGCATGGGGTGATTTCTCTTCCACCCCCACTTCCTTCTCTTCTCCCTTCTGTAATGAGGGGTTTTAAATAAGTAGGAGATATAGATATAGGTAGAATATAGTAGGAGGAATGTATAGAGAGGAAGTTTGGTAGCATGTCCGGTTAGTTATTTACACTTATATTACGTTCTTAAGCTCTTAAGGGACATCTTGTAAACACCGTTTTAATACAATTACAGTATTTATTAATTACGACAATGGCATGGACACATTAATAACACCTTCTATCAAAGCTACTAGACCAGTGGTTCTCAACCTGGGGGCCATGGCCCCCAAGGGAGCCACGGCAAGAATTTAGGGGAGCCACGTTGAGCTGTTATAAATTGTACGTTTCCAAATAATGTTGGGAATCTGAATTAAACAAAACTTGTATTACTTATTTTGACTTGGCAGAAGAGAATTTTCATTCTTTTTTATCATTTTGTTTTATCATAACGACAATACAATTTTAATATTTACATACTTTGGTGCAAATTTTTTATTTATTACGGATTATTTAAGATTTCACAGGTCCAGTCCCTGTCTGTGTGACAGGCGCTGGACAGAGCTGCCGAACTGTCCTGTTCAGTACGTGTCCGTGTGTCATCCCTTTGCAAGTGGTGATAGGACCGAATGATCTCAGTCTGGCCTGGGATTCCATCACGAAAACAGTGGAGTGTATTGTGTCTGAACCATATATTGTGTTTGAGCTTGACTCAAGCATAATATACTCCATAATTGGTGTTACTTATTTTGTTTCATAATTCATGTGGTGGCTGCTTTACGTGGGTGAAATATTTGTACACTTTCTTTATTAATTATTTCCTTATTTATTGGTGCTATTGTTGTTCATACTCATTCTTTACTTATATAATCCTACCATTTTTAGTGCTAAATTGGTATGACTCACTATTTTTCTCATTCTTCCAAGTTGGGCAGTGCTTGTCAAAGGAGGCATGTTCTTGCTTACAGGAAGTACATTTCAGTTTGCTAGCTTGAGTGTGAATGTTTACCTGTGTGCATGTTTGTGTATGACTGTATGTGTGCTTTATGTGTGAGTGCATGGGCGTGTTATGTATGTGAATGTGTGTGTGTGTTTGCCATTCTAACTCTTGTCCTATTCATCTATCCTTCTTTATCATTCTTTAGTCTTTATCACTCGTCTGTTTGTCTGTTCTGGGAGAAAAATGAATGAGGCCACGAGGATGTTGAAAATTCCTCAAGGGGAGAATGGAGTGAATAAGGTTGAGAACCACTGTACTAGACCATTATATTTAATGGACACATTACTCGAACATTATATTTACGTTACTAGACACTGACTCTCGGACACAAACATGAAATGAATACACTTACAAAGTAAGTAACTCACCCTATGGATAGCTCTGACAAAGACTCACATGTGACCTGTGGGAGGCCCAGTGGGTGCTGTTGGACTATGTCTCCTAAGGGAGACTCGGCTAGCTGGAGATGCGATGCTGGGGAGGGTAGTCTCCCTCCCCACCTCGACTAATGCCGAGCGTGACTCCGTCTTCCGTAGATAGTGTTGATAAAGTTGTCTGAATATGAATTGGGAATGACTGACGCAGATAGAATGGCCCGTGGACGGGACTGTAAGGCCTTTATATGGGGGAGAACCAGCCGGCGATTGACCTTTACCAATTAACACTAAACTGGTTAGATCTGGACAGCTATGTTTGCCAAGGTGCGTGATCATGCCCAGGTGTGTCTTGGCTAGGTGTGGTTTCAGGTCACCCGGCTAACTCAAGCAATCATTACACTTCTCAACCCCCACTTCTAATTCCCATCATCATCATCAACCAGGAGCCTTCTACATACACACCTCAAAGTAAGTGTACTTTACTGCATTTTTTTACTTTGTATGTAATTTTCGGTGAGCTGGAACCAATTACCCAAAATCCCATTGAAACAATGGTTTCGGTTAACGAACAACCTTCTGGAATGAATTGTGTTCGTTAACCGAGTCGGTTAACACTGTCCCAAGGACAAAGCTGAACTGTACATGTAATCAAAATAATGACCAAAATGATTACTAAAAATTTGTCTAGTGCAAACTATTGGCATGTTTACATTCAAATTAATAACTATCTTATAAGAATTCCAGCCATGTAAATTATATTCTCCTCGGCCACTTCTATGAAATTGTATAAGCAAAAAACAAACACTCAATCTAAAGGACATAAATAAACAAATTAATACTTCACCAGACATTGGCGCTAACTGTCAAACATGTCACTGTCACCCCTCCCCCCCTCCTCCCAGGGAAGGTTTCTGGTTATACAATAGGCTTTAATCTTATATATCTCAGACTAAAGTTAGGGGAATATAATTTGCATTGCTGAAATCCTTGCAAGACAGCGAAAATTTGAATATAAATGTCATATATTTTGCATAAAAGATAAAATTTTTGCTCTCTCTAAGAAAATTCTTAAATTAGATCTAAAATTTATGTCTAATGCAAATTTTAGCTGGTTTATATTCAAATTAATCACTATCTTATAAGAATTCCAGCAATGTAAATTATATTCTGGCCGGGTAATTTCTATGAATTTTGTGAGCTAAAAACAATTATCTTCAGTAAATAAACAAATTATACTTCACCAGACACAATACGTTACGTACATTGTAGTAAAAATAACATCTTAATTTTATGATGGTATGCACACACAATTAATATTTAAGAGAAATATCAATAATATTAGGTTTTTAACACTTACGTTAGTAGAAGAGATGGCTGGGTACACGGGGATTGGGGTTGGTTCTGAGGCAGAGGGCAGATTATTGGCACTCACCTGTATCACTTGTATCACCTGTATCACTATCCACCACAGAGGCTTGCAGGGCTTCTTTGTCAAACCCCTCAAAGTCCATATCCTCACTATCACTATCACTGACTTGGGCTGGCTGTGGTGGGTGGCGGGTGAAGAACTTGGTAATGTTTTGTTGACTGGGCGACCTTGTGCGCACCCTACCCGTGCCCCTTCCCGCATAAATGATGGAATGAACCACGTAAATAAAAATTGTCGGTCTGGCAAGGTGCCGTGTAAATGACCAAACGCGTAAACCAAATCCGCGTAAATCGAGACTATACTTTACAGTATTTCAAGTTGTCTTTATGTTTCACTTTATATTTGTAATATTTCACTTTGTAATTGTCTGCATACAGTATATGATTTAAGTAAGGTTGTCCATTTCACATTAGTTCCTGAAAAATAGAGAAGCAAAACAGACATATTCTTCTTTTTTTCCACTGGATCATTAAACAGTGTCAGAATTAGAGGTGGGTTGTAGCTATTGTGGAAAACAAAATCTTGGAAAGTATTAATCGTACATAGAAACTGAATACAGTTTGTCCCCGAATTACGTACATCCGAATTACGTACAAACGGCCGATACGTACATCGTTTCTGAAGTCTTTAATTGCAAAAATATTGTCTTAAAAGGGCGAGCAATTTTTAAATTTGGCGGGCGAGCCAGCCGCACCGCGCCGCCACTATCACTGACCATGCAGACGACACGCTAGACGCACCAAAACAACAAGTGTGGTCATTGTGCATACAGTACTTCTCCTGTGAATTTCTGCCCTATTTTGTACACTTTACTCTGTGTGCAATGACTGGTGTAAAGCGTAAGAGTGGTGAAGCCAGTGGGAGTGCTACGAAACGTCAAGCAATCTCACTAGAGGTAAAAATGGACATAATAAAACTGCTTGAAAGTGGTGAAAAGTTGACCAATGTTGCCCGCAAATTTAACCTGAGTCGGTCAACTGTTAATACAATTGATAAGGGCAAAGAAAAGATCAAGGAACATGTGAAATCTGCGCGCCGGTCCCAGAGAGGACGGCGCTGTACAGGACGTTTGTTTACTCCAGGTCTCGCGCACAGCGATGGTTATTTCGTTCATCTTTTCGTTTTATCCATGGAGTAAATTTAAAAGTAGACTTCGAGAAAACATTCAGTTAAAACACAAGGATATTAAAAGTTTGAGTCAATAGTACAATTTGTAGTATGTTTAATACAACATCTCTACAGAAATGCATAAACATGAAATTAACGCATCGGCGACTTTTGCCGGTCGGAACAACGCATCGGCTACTTTTGCCGGTCGGAACTCACGTCGAGTGAGGTGTGAGTGCAGACTGTCCTGTGGCGCGCCGGTACCTGGTAAGGTTTTGACCCCTGTTGGTGTCTCAGTATGATTCAGGAGAAAGCCCTAAGTCTTTTCAACGACCTAAAGAAAGATCACCCTGATGATACTGTGACATTCAATGCTAGCAATGGGTGGTTTAACCGATTCAAGGTGCGAAATAAGCTGCATAATGTTCGAGTGACTGGTGAGGCGGCGAGTGCTGATTGGAAAACAGCACAGGATTTTCCAGATAACATTATAGGGTTGGGGGATTTTCGAGTTAAGTACATTTCGAGTTAAGTACAACCTTTTGGTCCCCATTATGTACGTAACTTGGGGACTTACTGTATGCCAAAATGTGCAGAAATTTACTCTTTTATTTTGTTATTAAGAGTCATCTTCCTAAAATCAACAGTTAATGAGTAAAACATGAAAAACCACGAACGGCCGCCATTTTTTCAAGAGGACAGTGAAAGCTCACCTTAGGATTGATCAGGATGATTGGTATGTTGTTTAGGAACGTATTACCAATAATTCTATCAAGTATCATTTCATTATGAATTAGTTCAACATTTGGCATGAAACTTGTCTAATTTCCATGGACTAAATATCATGGACATTTTAAAGCCGTGTACAATTAATATTAGGAGATATTCTGAAGGCAATATAAAATTACTTTTTACTGCACAAAATTGTCTGAGTACAATACTGCATTAAAGAAAAAGTATTGGAAGTTTCTGATGAAAAAGGGGGGTGTCCAGAACCCCCCCCCCCCTTGATTAGAGGAATTTTTTTCTGTGATTGGTCTTCTATCCACAAATTAAGGGCGTGGTCCATTTTTTCCATGTTAGTGTCACGGGTTTGAAATGTTATTTTAGCACTTGCATGAATATTTGCCTAATTTTTCCTGATTGAGTGCACAGTTGACTCATTAACACCATAATGGCATCCCACACTATTACCCCAAGCAAGGCGATCAAGCAACTTCACTTTTTGACTTAAAGTCATCACTTTCTTTTGTCTCTTTTCACTTGATTCACTCAATGTATGTTTAAAAGAATTTACGGACAAAAAGTCATCAGAAAGAGTGATAATAGTTGAGTGAATAGCTGAGCTGCAGATGTTACCGTGACAGACGCTGGAGACTGAGCGACCATGTTGTTATGTGTGGCATGGTCGTGTAAACTAAACACAAACATCCCGAGGAACCGTGGCTCACGGAACTATGAGAAAATGCGACCACAAACTATGAATAACCAAATCACATGCCTGTGAAAGAACAGGTACATAATGGTTGCACCTGTGAATAATAAAATCCATGAAATTTAAACCAGCAAATGTTGTGGGCTTATTGTAAGCAAATCCTTGGCCCAACAGAGACTACAAGATAGGAGGGAGAGAAGACATGATTCAGGTTCTGCATGGATACAGACACTCACTTCTCAAAAAATTCAAATGCAATGCAGTTCCAGTACTCTGAGTGGCCAGTTTCAAGTTAACTAAATCTGATCATTGGAGAACCACAATGCTAAGAGGCCCATAAATACATAGAATGCTCTCCTTGAAAGTGTTTTATGAATGCTCTTTATTGCAACATATAAATTAACATATGACAAGTACAGTATTTTGGCATAGTATTAGTCTGAATCATGTTCCCAGCAGTGGGGGCTTATAAGATTTCCTCTTATGTTTACACTACAGTACTTATTACAAGATAAGTATCATCACCCTGAAGCTTTCAATGCGGTTTTTCCATCTTCTTAAAACTGCTCCCTTGTCCTCCTCTCTCTTCTTTTGCATATTATCTTGTATTTAATTTTTCCCCCAGATATTAATTTCTCATATACTGTATATGATCAAAATTTGAAAAAATTGCACCATATAAAACAAGTTGACTACAAGGGTCCAACCCCCCCCCCCCCTCCTAAAAACTAAGAGGGAAATGTTGACGGGTTTGTCCAGTAAAAAGGTAAAATAACAGAGAAATTATATTTTTAATTTGTTTTGAAAACATATATTATATACAAAAGTTAAAGACAAAGAAGAGTTGCTGCTTTTACATGAACAATGTCAAACTGCAGTACACTGGTATCTTACAGAACCTGGAATTTCTGTTCACTACACAAGTTGCATATTTTGTACCCTTATAAGCTATTCTTCAAAAGAAAAGGAAAGGAAAAAATATATCCCTATATAATATGTAACACAAACAAAATATATTATGTAGTAAGGCTAAATACCACTATAGTACTAAACATTTCTCCTAATTTAATTTCGGATTTGGATAGGAATACTGTACATTCTGAAATTACATAAAACATACAATTTCTATATACTATATTCTGAATTCCCTGATAAAGGATTTTGTAAAGAGATAGGAAGTTGACTACAGTACCACACAGTTCCTTAATATACAGGGTAGGTATTATATTACATAATATTTTGTCTATGATATGTATGTACTTTCCTTCTATAGAATCAGAAACCATAATAATCAATCCATAATAATGAGAAAACCAAATGAAAGCCTAGTATGTAACACAGTATTGTTCAGTATACACAAACAAAAGCAACAAATTAGAAAATGGATCATTTATCACCGAATTTAACCCATAACTAATCTAATCACATTACACAAAAGAAACAAATATGTCCAATTCCACATTACAATGAAAATGTCATATGCAGCATCTATATATCTATCTAAACTTTTTTAAATTAAAGTTACAGGAATTACCAAATAACAAAGAAGCGATCCATCAGTCAATCCAAACTACACCTACAATATTTTGGTGTATTGGGATTATGGCTATAGGAGCAAAAGCAATCCTGAAAATTGTTCATATAACTTAAGAGACCATAGAACCTGATATAATAATGTATGTCACATGTGAAATTCCTGTATTCCAATGAACACTGAAATGAATGTTGGTCAATCAAATGTAAACATGAAAAGAACAAATTCTGTATAGTACTGTACAAGTTTTCAAGAAAGACCTGCAATACGTACTCAAACAATTTGTAACCTACAAATGGTTAGGTTATAAACTTGCATGGCTTTTCACACATACACACACACAAAAAGAATGTTTTTAATAATTACAATTGGAATATTGAAAAGTGGGTGGAAAAAACTTTTGAGTATAAATCAGAAAACATGAGATTATTCAAAAGTGATATTAAAATTTCAGCAGCCTGATCTATACTTGAACACAAGTATACATATAAATGCTAGCCAGTGTATATCAGTCTCTATATATCTACTCTTGCCAACAAAACTACTATTTCAAATCTGAGAACTAAAAAATATCCCAAACTTCTCTCTTTAGAAATACCATTATTATTATTATTATTTTCATAACTTAAATCAACACTGCTTACTGAACTTTGCAGTCATCCCCACGGGCAGTAGAGCTTGAGGCCCTTGTGCGAGTGCCAACACTTGAGGTACGGTGAGTGGGAGCTCGTCTGGTGCTGGGTCGAACTGGACTGTTGGGGTTTAAAGATCTCAGGGGACCACTCTCCTGGGGAAAGACAAACAAGATAATCTTATTTAATGAAACCAATAAAGAATATTTTATTTAATTTCTGCAATACATACCTTCAACGCATACTGTACATTTGAAGTTTGGAAGTAAAGTGACAAAGCAACATCCCTCTGAAATGCCGTTTTCTATCACATCAGTTATAAAATTTATTACAATTTATATATTACAGTTACAGCAAAAATCCCAGAATTTCTCAACATTTTATCCTGTGTTGCGGAATGAAAGTACGGAAAGCGGCACTCAATTTTTTTCCGCTAACTGAAAAAAAAAAAAAAAAAACTGTGAAATCCGCGTAAAGTGAACAACAGAACATATGGGATTAATTCCAATAGAGACTGGCCGGACCCCAAACTCTACTTTTTCCGACACAATACCTATGTTCTAGTAAAAATAACATCTTAATTTTATGATGGTACATGCACACAATTAATACTTAAGAGAAATAGAGAAATACAGTCGCCAAGTTAATGTCCATTCAAATAATGGATTCAACTCAGTCCTCTCTGAGAAATTTTGGGGGGAAAACCACTAAATTTTAACATTTAGTAATAAATAATACCTCAGATTAAAGTTAGGATAATATAATTGACATTGCTGAATTCCTTGTAAGACCAGGAATATTTTGAATATAAATGTCATATATTTTGCACAATAGATAACATATTTACTCAGAGTAAACAAAATACTTACATTAATCTAAAATTTGTATGTCTAATGCAAAATCTATGATGTTTTTATTCAAAATGATCATCAAATTGTAAGAATTCCAGCAATGTAAATTATATTCTGGCCGGGTAATTTGTATGAATTTTATGAGCTAAAACAAATATCTTGAGTTAATAAAAAAAAAAAAATTCTTCATGACACTATCTGTCAATCAAAGTACCCCACCTTGCCTCCCCCCTCTTCCAACCACGCCAGATGGTCGGTCCGTCCCAACTCTCCCGCCCACTCCCCACCAACCCTCCCTACAAGAGAAATGTTGGGTGAAAAAACTAAATTTTAACATTTAGTAATAAATAATACCTCAGATTAAAGTTAGGATAATATAATTGACATTGCTGAATTCCTTGTAAGACCAGGAATATTTTGAATATAAATGTCATATATTTTGCACAAAAGATAACATATTTACTCAGAATAAACAAAATACTTACATTAATCTAAAATTTGTATGTCTAATGCAAAATCTATGATGTACTGTATATATTCAAAATGATCATCAAATTGTAAGAATTCCAGCAATGTAAATTATATTCTGGCCGGGTAATTTGTATGAATTTTATGAGCTAAAACAAATATCTTCAGTCAATAATAAAAAAATAAAAAAATATTCTTCACACCGTGCCAGATGATCGGTCCGTCCCTCCCTCCCCCCCACCAACTCTCCCTACCAGATGTGTGGGAAAACCAGAACATTTACCTTTTTACTAATAAATAATACCTCAAACTAAAGTTAGGATAATATAATTGACATTGCTGGATTCCTTGTAAGACCAGGAATATTTTGAATATAAATGTCATATATTTTGCACAAAAGGTAACATATTTACTCAGAGTAAACATTATATCTAAAATTTGTATGTCTAATGCAAAATCTATGATGTTTATATTCAAAATGATCATCATATTGAAAGAATTCCAGCAATGTAAATTATATTCTGGCCGGGTAATTTGTATGAATTTTATGAGCTAAATAAAAAAAAAAAAAAAATTATACTTCACCACATATATGGGTAGGTGAACCGCGTTAAGTGAAAGTTCGGTTCTGCTCGCCACCGCGTATATGAGAAATCGTGTTAAGTGAAACCGGGTAAAGCGGGGTAAAAAATATACAGTAAGTCCCCAAGTTACGTACATAATGGGGACCAAAAGGTTGTACTTAACTCGAAATGTACGTAACTCGATAATTTCCGCGAGTTTCTTTGGAAAATCCTGTGCTGTTTTCCGATCAGCACTCGCCGCCTCACCAGTCACTCGAACATTATGCAGCTTATTTCGCACCTTGAATCGGTTAAACCACCCATTGCTAGCATTGAATGTCACAGTATCATCAGGGTGATCTTTCTTTAGGTCATTGAAAAGACTTAGGGCTTTCTCCTGAATCATACTGAGACACAGAGGCTTACGTTTTTGTGTGCAGTCCTCGATCCACAGCGCAAGATATTTTTCCATTTCTTCCAGAACCTTCCCTCTTCTTTTAGTTATAATCGTAGATTGCATTGGCACTGCAGATTTCACATGTTCCTTGATCTTTTCTTTGCCCTTATCAATTGTATTAACAGTTGACCGACTCAGGTTAAATTTGCGGGCAACATTGGTCAACTTTTCACCACTCTCAAGCAGTTTTATTATGTCCATTTTTACCTCTAGTGAGATTGCTTGACGTTTCGTAGCACTCCCACTGGCTTCACCACTCTTACGCTTTACACCAGTCATTGCACACAGAGTAAAGTGTACAAAATAGGGCAGAAATTCACAGAAGTACTGTATGCACAATGACCACACGTGTTGTTTTGGTGCGTCTAGCGTGTCGTCTGCATGGTCAGTGATAGTGGCGGCGCGGTGCGGCTGGCTCGCCCGCCAAATTTAAAAATTGCTCGCCCTTTTAAGACAATATTTTTGCAATTAAAGACTTCAGAAACGATGTACGTATCGGCCGTTTGTACGTAATTCGGATGTACGTAATTCGGGGACGAACTGTATATATATATATATATATATATATATATATATATATATATATATATATATATATATATATATATATATATATATATATGCAATCAGCAGCAGAGGAACCCCAGTCAGAGCAGGAAGATGAGAAGGCAGACGCAGAGTCTCAGTGACTCACCACCCCCTTCCTCCGCTCCCGCCATCTTCTGCTCCCGCCATCCTCTGCCACCCCCCTCCTCCGTTCCCACCCTCCTCCTCCGCTTCCGCCATCCTCCTTCGCTCCACTACCTACCACACACTCGCTCTACCACCTCCGCCCATTGGTGAGTACCAATACAAACTTAGTACTGTAGTTCTATACAGTATAGTCTCATTTTACGCGGTCAATTAAACCCGTGGAGGTCCGCGTATAATGCGAAACGCTTAAACGAAATAACAGAACATATGGGATTAATTGAAATAGAGACTGGGCCGACCCCCAGACTACCCTTTTTCCGACACAAGACGTACGTTGTAGTAATAATATCATTTTAATTTTATGATGGTATGCACACACAATTAATATATAAGAGAAATATCAATAATATTGGGTTTTTTAACACTTACGTTAGTAGAAGAGATGGCTGGGTACTCGGGGATTGGGTTGGTTCTGAGGCAGAGGGCAGATTAGTGGCCCTCAGGTGTATCACTTGTATCACTATCCACCACAGAGGCTAGCAGGGCTTCCGTGTCAAACCCCTCATAGTCCATATCCTCACTATCACTGACTTGGGCTGGCTGTGGCTGTGGTGGGTTGCGGGTGAAGAACTCAGTAATGTTTCGTTGACGGCTAGCATTGATGTTGTTGTGATACATCTGGACATACGGCTCCATAGATTTCAACAGAAGGTTATTTGACACCTCATAGCGATGATTGACTGGGTCTTTGGCAAGGATGAGCTTGATTTTCTCAGCAAACTCGAGGACCTCCTTCACATCACCATGTGTTAGTTTCTGTTCTTGTTCTTCCATAACACCTGGCTATTCACTGACGTCATCTTCTTCCAACATCTCGTCCGCAGTCACTGCAGGTTGCCTGATTTCCTCCAGGATGTCGTCGTTGGTGGTCTCGGAGAAGCCTGCAGCTCTAACACTTTGTGCAGCCTCTCTTGCAATGTCCAATGCCACAGCAACAGACTGAGCCTCACCAGCCACCCCTTGACTCTGCCTCCCACCTGGGATACCCTCCAACACATGCCGCCACTCGTGACGAATCGTTGCCACAGACAGCTGCCCCCATGCCTCCACCAAGAAATCAACAGCTTTCTTGACGTTAAACAGTTTCCAGAACTGCTTGACTTGCACTTCATGGTCCACCAAATCTTGTTCTGGATCCTCGTCCTCGCAATCGGTGCCACTCAGAAGGTTCTGCAATTCATCCTTGGTGTTGGTAAAGTCGTTCAGGAACCGAAACTTTTTTGCGGCGAAAGCAGCCTTGACATTGCATATCAACTCCTGATCCATGGGCTGGATTAACGACGTAGTGTTAGGGGGAAGGAAGACCACTTTTACATTGGGGTGACGATCCTGCAATAGGGGTGAGTGTCCTGGTGCGTTGTCAAGGAGCAACAAAATGTTGAATGGAAAATTATGTTGCTCGCAGAATTTCTTCACATCAGGAACGAAACAGTTGTCAAACTAGGAGAGGGACAGACCAGTGAACATCCATGCCTTCCTTGAGGTTAGCCAATGGACATGTAACTTGCTCATGTCCATATTTTTGTAGGCATGCAGCTTACGGGCTTTGTGGATCACAGACAACTTCAGCTTACAAGTGCCGGAGGCATTGGTGGTGCGCTCCTTCTGCAACTTCTGGCCCCGGCACTTGCTTGCAGACTTGACTACGAAGGTCTTGGATGGCAATTTCTTCCAAAACAACCCGGATTCATCCATATTGAACACTTGGTCGTCGGTGTACTGTCCTTCCTCCATAATTTCTCGTAAGAATGGGGGAAAATTCATGGCGGCAGCCCGGTCAGCACTTGCTCCTTCACCAACAATATCAACGGAAGCAGTGAAGGGTTTGGGCTCTGCAGCTCCCATTTTTCTCGCCACTGATAGGTACAGTTCTCTCGTGTAGTCCTGCACTGCCCAAGTGTCTACCGCCATGTTCCTTCTTGAGTGATGAATCAAGTACCTGACCAATAAACTTTCAGTCTTGAGCAGCACCTTATTGTGGCAATATTTCACCATTGACGCACCTGCAGACTTTGTGATGCTCATGTGTTCTTTGATCTTGCGGGAATCCTCGATGGTGCGCATCGTCAATTCATAGCTCCATATTGTCTGGCGAGATCCACCTGTCTTGTGCCTTTCTCTAACTCCTGGACAATTTTGTACTTCACTTCATAGCTTACGGCGCGTCGTACCTTCTTGGGCTTTGGGCGGCTTGGGCCAGATAGTTCAAGGTTTCTCGGGGGTGGTGGGGGTCTAGCGGAAGCCATTGTTGAGCAGATTAGCGGGCACGAGGGAGCACTGTATATGAGGAGACGGAGGACAATGGGACTAACGTTTCTGAAGTCAGCGACTTATTTCCTCTGGTGGCACGGCACGCCAAGTTAAATTAGACCAATCACAGTTCGCGGCGGAGGGGATGTGTGGGTGGTAAGGATGCGTGGCCCAATCACATTCCGAAACGTCATCTGACGTCAGCAGTGACGTAGCGCGCAGCTTGTCCGCGCCGCTTCAAGCGCAAATTCAGGAATGTACCGCATAACTTATAATTGGCGCGTCTGGATAGGTGCCACGTAAATGACCTACCGCGTAAACCAAGACTATACTGTATACTATTTTCTATAGAAATGGCAATGATTTTCAGTATACTATGTAACTTTTTTCCTGGGGCAAAGGGAGGCTGGGGAATGCAACTCCCATATTTTATCTACAGTATAGCCTGGTTTACCCGGAAGGCCATTTAGGTGGCAACTGTCAGAAGAGATAATTATTATTTACACGGTAAATTCCATCATGGACGTGGCAAGCAGTAAGGCAAGGAGCTGGGTGCTGACGTCAAACTTGTGCCGGTGACGTTGCAGACTGTGATTGGGCCATGTATCCTTACCACCCATGCAGCCCCTCCACCGCACGCTGTGATTGGTCTAGGCATCCTTGCCACCCCCACTCTCTGCGTCAGTCTCACTGTCTCCATTTATATATTAATTGTGTGTGCATACCAACATAAAATTAAGATGTTATTTTTACTACAATGTACAGAATTGTGTCGGCGATAGCCAAAAAAAGGTGAGTCTGGCGGTCGGCCCAGTCTCTATTTTAATTAATCCCATAGGTTCTGTTATTTCATTTACGCATTTCGTTATATACGGGGACCTCCATGGGTTTAATTAACCACGTAAAACCAAACTATACTGTATTTCTTATGGGGAAAATTAATCTGCTTAACATTGTTTCGCATAACATCGCATTTTCAGGAACGTAACCCCGACATTAAGCGAGGACGCCCTGTATGTTGAAATATGTAGTTGCTATAGTGCCTAGGTTACGTTATTTTCCAGTTAGCTGTGTCACTGTATATGGCTAGTTAGTTTGATTAGGGTGACATCACTGTCAAGAATATAAGTAAATGTCAAGTCAAATTTGGTCAGCTATTATTCACCAATACTGTAAAATGTAACACATTATAATATCCAAGAAATTACTTATCCTTTCTCTGAGCAAGAGTTTCATCTTGGTGTTTTTTCTTCCTTAGTATTTCTACACCAGACGGATACAACCGTTTTGATGCCATGTCGACTTTGCCCTGAGAGCAGAGTTGCCAGGCTCAGATTTTTTTTTTTCAAATGAGAATTACTGTATCGGTAACCCAAAATTATAGTTTTTCACCGAAATTATCATACATTATTAATGATTAATTTCTAGAATTATTAAACACCTTAATTTTATTTATATGCGTGCAGCCCGGGAAGAATGCCAAACATTACAATGTATATCCCGCGGTGCTGCCACAAAACAGTCGGGACTAAGGGCCCCCTTAGATGTCAGAGTCCTACGCTCTGAGCTTATAGGAAGGGCCGGCCCAAGATAGTATACAAAAAATAGTTCTATATATCTTCTCATAATTTTGTGTGGGTTACACCAATACATCAACATAGCGATAGGCAGGAGCTGAGTTGGCTGTGACCGCACAATGTCAACAAAGAACCAGGAATTTAATACCAGACAATAACTTATCTGGGGTTGAGTTTGGGAGTTATTTTTGTTACTACTTTATGATAATGTTTTATTTACCAGGTAACAAATGAACCTAAATAATATGGGAATTATTTAAAACTGCATAACGTTGCATAAATGAGGTCTAAAGTAGAGAGGTTTGGTTGGATCAGGAATTGGGGAGGAAGAGGGCTGAACACTTTTATAATCCATTCCATCAAATCTCCCCCTATCAAATAATCCATTCCATCAAATCTCCCCCTATCATTCTTAACATTCAACTATGATTATATCCACTCCTGGTGTCTTGCCATTACCAAGATCCACTTTTGAGATCCAAGCATTGGGCGGAAGTAGATGCCTCAGATGATCGTAAGTAAGTATCTTGAAACTTGCTTTGGTAATGAACTTGTTCAGGACAGAAAGATCTAAAATCCACCCCAATTTGTCGATGCCTTTCCTGGAGACTGGGAATAGGCGAGACATGAAACATTTCTCTGAACGCAACAGCTTTATCACACCTCTCTTTAACAGTTGCATTACAAATTCTGTGAGCAAGGAGGTTGTTTTGTTTACCCCTTTTTGGTAACACTACGGGAGGGTGTAACGACATTGTGCAATTTCACCATAACTCCCAAATTATTTTAGTTAATTTAGTGCTGGGTTTATAAAACATTATCAAAAAACAATTAATTTTCCCCCAAAACTCCCACACTCAATCCCAGATGAGTTATTGTGCCATAGTATATTCCCGGTCTCTTGTTTACAGAGTGGTAGCAGCTGATCGTTCCTGCTTTCCTTAATAATGTTGCCAGCACTCACCATCTCTCAAGCACCATTGTCGTCACTGCTCAAGAGGGTTGGTGCTTACCACAGGATCTGCCTTGAGTACTTAGTATATAATATTACAGCATATTCATCAGAACTTAATAAATATTATTGTACAGTAGTACCCCGATTTACGCGGTCAAATGAACCCACAGGGTACCGCGTTAAGTGAAATCCGCGTAAATGGAACAACAGAACATATGGGATTAATTCCAATAGAGACTGGCCCGACCCCCAAACTCTACTTTTTCCAACACAATACCTATGTTCTAGTAAAAATAACATCTTAATTTTATGATGGTACATGCACACAATTAATACTTAAGAGAAATAGAGAAATACAGTCGCCAGGTTAATGTCCATTCAAATAATGGACTCAACTCCCTCCCCCCTCTTCTCACACTACACTGCTGGCTCTTCCCTCTCTTGAGAAATTTTTGGGGGAAAACCACTAGATTTTAATAAATAATACCTCAAACTAAAGTTAGGATAATATAATTGACATTGCTGGATTCCTTGTAAGACCAGGAATATTTTGAATATAAATGTCATATTTTGCACAAAAGATAACATATTTACTCAGAGTAAACATTATATCTAAAATTTGTATGTCTAATGCAAAATCTATGATGTTTATATTCAAAATGATCATCAAATTGTAAGAATTCCAGCAATGTAAATTATATTCTGGCCGGATAATTTGTATGAATTTTATGAGCTAAATAAAAAATTATACTTCACCCGTGTAAAGGGGTACAATTTGATGATCATTTTGAATATGAACATCATAGATTTTGCATTAGACATACAAATTTTAGATATAATGTTTACTCTGAGTAAATATGTTATCTTTTGTGCAAAATATATGACATTTGTATTCAAAATATTCCTGGTCTTACAAGGAATCCAGCGATGTCAATTATATTATCCTAACTTTAGTTTGAGGTATTATTTATTACTATACCTGGTTTTCCCCCAAAAATTTCTCAGAGAGGGAAGAGCCAGGAGTGTAGTGTGAGAAGAGGGGGAGGGAGTTGAGTCCATTATTTGAATGGACATTAACTTGGCGACTGTATTTCTCTTAAGTATTAATTGTGTGCATGTACCATCATAAAATTAAGATGTTATTTTTACTAGAACATAGGTATTGTGTTGGAAAAAGTGGAGTTTGGGGGTCAGCTGGTCTCTATTTCATTTAATCCCATATGTTATGTTATTCACTTTACGCGTTTCTCACTTTCCACGGTACCCTGTGGGTTACATTAACCGCGTAAAGTGAGGGTTGACTGTAGATTATTTTATGTGGCAGCCAGAGCAAGGCGCAAAAACTGAACATAAAATGAACAAATATTCGAACAAAAAAATTCGGTAATTGTCGAATAATGTCAAAATATTCCAAACTCAGTTAATTAGGATTTCCGGTAATTCAAGTAACTCAGAACCCCTTTTTTGCCATATTGACGAGGGTAAAGTACACTGCTTGTATTTTATTACTGCAGTACCTACTTGCAACTGGTGGTCATTATGCACTTCCCTTCACTGTAAGTAGCACTGCCAACCTCTCCTTTGCCAATTAGCCTCCTTTAAGATGTAAGTAGCACATGATAGGTATATTTTTTATTGCTACTTTCAGGGAAATTCAAATGCAAATATTGTATTTACCTGCAACATGTCCTTGGGATTCATCTTCTTGGCCAAAGTAGTTGAACGCTGCAGTACCCCAGGGCTCTCAACACCTGATGATAAATCATTCAGACCTGTTAGGAGTAAATATTTTGCAAAAAATGATATTCACATGAAAGAGGACAATTATAATTGTCCTCATCCACTATAGTTTGTCTAACAACAGTTGAAAATTTTTTATAACAGAAGAGGAAGAAATAACTGTACAAAAATACTTTCCTTAATGTGTGTTTACATTTCCTTATAATTTATAACAGTATGCTAAACTCCCTAATTCAATACCAAAGGATTATTTTTTTATATTGCATGGTTAAGACCATAGATGTAACATTCCCCTTTTGCCAGATCTAATAGGTTAGATTACTAATGCTTAACCGCTTATCAGACGTTTATACTCGTGTTCCCTGGAGAAGTTTCTCAGTACAGGTCTCTTAACCCCTTCACTACAGGGATGCCACTCTTAGTACAAAACTGTAGTTATTTCATTTGGCTAATGTCAGAAGATTTTATTCAACTCAAGAGGTGACACCATACACAAAGGGTTAACAGCATTTAATTCAGTTTATGTATTGTGCACTAAGCTCACCACCATCCACGGCTAACTTTTTCTTGTTTAGGAATGCTGCCCATAAATTGTACACTAAAACCCAAAACCCCTCCAATCCTCAATTCAAACTAGTTCAACCAAGGTGTGGTCTGGACAAAAAGTCCATATTAGAGCAGCATTTTTTATGTCAACCTGATTTGAATGCACACATGCACACACATGGGAGAGGGGGGAAGAGGGAGATGGGATAAAAAGGGAAAGGATAAAGTGTGTGTGTGTGTGTGTGTGTGTGTGTGTGTGTGTGTACAATCACCCTAAGTTACATTTACTACTGTACAAGATTAAAGAAGTGAAGCAACTCAAGAAACTTTACTTATACATGTGTCATGTAAAAAGGAATGATAGGAAAAACCTTTGCAGAAATTTAAAGGAGTGAAAACCAATTCCTGTTAAGCCAAAATGAGATTATCAAGACTATAATTCAATGATATGTCTGAAGTTTCCTGCAATATGAAGAAGACTGGAATAGGAAGAAAATTTATAAATTCTCATCTAAATAAAAGCTCCCATGAAAAAAGATAAACAAACAGCATCCCCAAAATCCACAGCTGATCACTGTCTAACTCTATTGCTGTGTAATTAAATATGCCTTTGACTCAGTCGTGCAAAATTAATGATTTGGTAAAGAAATTAATAACTACATCCACCTTAGCTCTCATCCCCTCCACATTCAAACTCATGCAGCTCTTGACTCAGTTGTAATTCTCCAGTGTCTCTGTAACGAGCGGGATGGTTATCCGCCGCTCATTGGTTTGTTCGCGGCCCCACTAGGGGGGTAGACAGAGGTGAGAAGGTCGCTGCTGCCTAATCGCACACCAGACACGATCCAGCCTTGACCACAGCTGCTACTTCCCCCGCTGTTCGATTCCAACTCTGGTTGTGTACACATCTGAGGTTCCTGGGGCTCATGGGCTGATTCCACAGTCCTTGACTATTCGGCTGTCAACTCTGGTCGCCTACTCCAGCTACTGCCACCACTTCCTCCATGCCCTATCCACCGTTCGTGTCCTGGCGTCTCTCCTGTGTGGCAAGACATCGCCCACCAATGCCAAGTGAGGAAGCTGCCCTGGACCTTCCCCCTGAGAGCGGATCACCGCGTTACCAGAACATTCCATCGTGCTGGTTAGGAGAAAATTTCATCTGCAGCCGTAGGAAATACCTGTACGATGTTGTATTGATTGTTTTGTTTCAAGTAATTGTTTGACTCCAGTGCTGTTTATTTAATATTTGTGTGAGTGGTGTCAGAGTTAAATTATTGTGATTATTTTCGTTGTTTGTTACCCATTGGAAACCCATAGTTCTTGACTTTCCTTTTTATAAAATCCTGATTAGGCTGGCAAGGCAATTATATCCCACAGGATAGGCCTTTACAGTCTCCATATGACCAAACCACTTTAGCCTATCTCCATGCAAGCCCACGCCAATACTCTTAGGACCTAGCCACTCACTTACGTAGGTTTGGGCTGGGTTTCCCATCTTTCAACGTCACATTACACATCCACCTCACCATTCTCATTTCAACTCACTCAAGCACACATGTCATTCTTTTTAACTGGTAATATTTTACCATCATATAATATCATACTTCACATATGGAGGGAAAGTCCTCTTGCTGTAAACAATGGCAAAAAACTCGCTAAAACTCTTCAAGTCAATCCTGACTCAACACCACTTCCAACACTGATATCACCCAGGTAACAAAACTCATTGACACAGTCTAGGGATGTAGCCCCACATGTTGTATTTCCAGCCTTGCTAAGAGTAATGACACGTTTTTATGCATATACTCGTACAGCACAATTAGTCAGCACCATCCTGCAGTCTGTGCAATTTACACCACATTGCTAAGTACTGTACAGCTAACTGCAAACACCTTTCTTACAGATATCACATGGTCTAACAGTATTTCACTTTCCCCCAAATGTCCTCACCTACGTTACTAGAATTACTTTTGTTTTTTGACACCTCACTCTCATTTCCCTTGACTGCATTCCATCCTCCCAATTCTTAAAATTTCCACTACCTCTTCAATATTAACAAGTCTCAACCAGGTAGAGAAAAAGAAGCAATCAGAGGAAGGTCTTTAGAGACCTAGTTTCTTTGACCGCGAAGACAGTAGATGCAGCAATTTCTCTGTTTAATGAATTATACACTTTAATTGGCAACATCCATATCAATTGTAGATCACTTTCATTTAGTATAGATGAATCCAGGGGTAGCTGCAAAAGCAATTGCTGTGGTTGATTCCCATCACTATATCCCAGTGATGTGGAACGAAACTCGAATCTGGAACCGGTAAATTTTAGAGTTACTGGACCAGCCCAAAAATCTACCGTTCCAGCTGAGTTTTATATTGATGTCAAGGGTCGTCCATCAAGCATCAGTGCCAAATAATTCCCCTGCAAAAAAAGTCTCCCAATTGGCCTCGCTGAGTTGCCACCAGCCTACAGTCTGTACTCAAGACAGGAAATGCAAAGGATGTAAACTACAGTATAACCCCTGTAAGTTGGAAGCCCCATAGGTTGGCTAAGCTCTGGCCAAGTGTGATCCAAATTAAAAATAGATGGAATAGTGGTATGCACACAATGAGTGAATGGGAAATGAAAGACTGGTATAAAGTGTGTATAACTTGGGAGTGGATGGCAGGATTTTTTTTTTTTTTTTTTTACGGGAATTAGCCCACCCGGGCACAGGTCAAACGACCCACAACGGAGCCTGGGGGGCGAAAAAAAAAGAACGGAAAGAAATTGAAAATACAGTTGGTCCTCCTATTACGCGGTCCCACAATCCGCGTTTCACCGTTAACGCGGTGCCTTGCCAGAACCTAACATTTTCACATTCCGCGGTCGTGAACGCCATTACGCGGAGAGCGGCTGGCAAGCCGCGCCATTTTTGGATCCAAACCTCCCGCCATCCGCCATTTTGTGTAAGAGGCGCGAAAATGGTGCGCACAAGGTCGCCCAGTCATCAAAACATTACCAGTTCTTCACCCACTACAGCCGGCCCAAGTCAGTGATAGTGATAATTATAGTGAGGATATGGACTTATATGAACTTTGGGGGGTTTGACAAAGAGGCCCTGCAAGCCTCTGTGGTGGATAGTGATACAATTGATACAAGTGATACAGGTGAGGGCCAATAATCTGCCCTCTGCCTCGGAACCAACCGCCCATCCCCGTGTGCCCAGCCATCTTTTCTACTAATGTAAGTGTTAAAAAACCTAATATCATTGATATTTCTCTTAATTATTAATTGTGTGTGCATGCCATCATAAAGTTAAGATAATATTTTTACTACAACATAGTTGTGTGTCGTCAAAAAGTGGAGTTTGGGGATCGGCCCGGACTCCATTTCAATTAATCCCATATGTTATGTTATCACTTTACGCGTTTCTCACTTTCTGCGGTACCCTCCGGGTTACATTAACCGCGTAATACGAGGACCAACTGTAGAGAAAAAAAGGTTATACTGTATTAATCTACACTGCGAAGATGCCGGAAAACCATCTTTTTAAAGTGAGACAGATTGTAAGAGCATGGAAACACAGAGGAAGGCAGAGCATTCCACAGTTTGGCTGTGTGAGGAAAGAAGGAGGTACTATAACGGGTTATTCTCGTGTGACCGACATCCACAGAGAAATGGTGGGCACCGCGGGCAAGACGTGTGTTACAAACCCACGGCCTTGCCGGCGGTACACAGGATGCCAAATCCACTGAACATTGCCCGTTAAAGTACCTGTAAAAGAGAGAGAGTGAAGCAACATTGCAGCGAAGAGAAAGGGGAGAGAGATTGTCGACTAAAGGAGGAGAGTTAATAAGACGAAATGCCTTTGATTCCACCCTATCTAACAGTTGGACAGAAGAAGAGCCACCCCAGATATGAGAGCAGTACTCCAAGTTAGGAAGAATGAATCCCTTATATACTTGGAGCAACTGCTCCGGAGTGAAGGATAGAACATAATGGAGATGGAGGGATAGGGTGAAAGATGCACTGTAAGTGTACATGAATGAGTGTGGAGAATACCATTAAATTATCTTCTGGGGAAGCACACTTTACTGACGGATGATGCCAGGTTGTGTGAAAAGCCTAAAGTAAACCAGATTTAAAGTCTTATTATGGAATAAAGTACCATTGTAAAAAACACTTATTATACAGTAATTATAAGAATAACTAATTGACAAAAAGAAGGGGTGAACTTACCCCCTTTCAACTTTGTTGAAAGGGTCTCCACAAAGCCTGGTGACTCAGGAACAGCAGTTATGGTTGATTGACGTTTCTTTTTATCCTTTGTGACAGATGTGGAAGATGAAACTCGCTTTATGGCTTGTTTCATGGTTTCATCTCCAAGGGGAGTCACAGTACTTGTGCTGCGCCCACGGGTACGCAGTGTCCGTAATCGATCAGACTGGGATGAATTATGAGTAGAATATTCATCCATGCTAACAGCAGAAGACCTTTGTGGTTTAGTGCTTTTTTCTTTGGGGCTCTTTGAAGAAATTTTAGTTGAAGATTCCTTGGGAGCAGTGGGTACAGAAATTAGTGTTGATGCTCGGCGAGTTACAGCACGGCGAGTTATTTGGGATACTGTAGAGTTCCTGGACACCTGAGTCAGTGAACTTTCCACAATTTCTTGACTGTCAGATCCTTGTAATCCCAGACTGTTTGTAGCTTCTTTTTGAGGATTATTTGCACTTGAACTTGATGCATCTGATTTCACATTTTGATTTCTTAGTTCTTTGTCTGCTCGACCATCAGGTGCTTCTTTACCATTCTTTTCAGATTTCAGCCTCTTTATACGTCCTTGAAGAAGCAACACTTTAGACTTCATATTATCATTTCCTTCCTCTAGATCAAGCATTTTCTTCATGAGCTGGAAGAGATTTTATTTCTTAATTCTATGTTTTGGAAAAAGCAGTTTGTGAAATACAGTACTTGGCAATGAATCCTGATTAAAATTTTTATTGTTTCTACATTTATTTCCTTATATATATACAGGTAGTCGTCGACTTACGACCTATGCGACTTACGTCTGTTCGACTTTACGACCGGCGGTACGACAGTTTTGGCCCCAGCCCCAGTGTAAATAATAAACCAATTGTACTGTAGTATGCAGTGATTTACTTAAACCTGACGACCGTAACAATAATGAACAAAGAAAATGTTGATAAAATATGACTTAAAGATGATTATATTATCATTACACATTACAGTATAATATACGTAAGGTAATTATAACATAGGCCGACTTACGACCAGATCAACTTACGACCGGTCGGCCGTAACCAATCTAGGTCGTAAGTCGACGACTACCTGTATATATATATATATATATATATATATATATATATATATATATATATATATATATATATATATATATATATATATGCAAGTAAATCACTGTAGGTGCACGTGATCCAGGTATATGCTGATAACCACAAGGAAAAAGAAAACACGAAGTTCCCAAGCGCTTTCGTGCAATTCACATCTTCAGGGGTGAGTACAGACTAAGCAAAAGTACAAAACAAGGTGTATATATACAGAGGTGGGTGAGATCAGGTCCACAATGGTCAGGTATTAGGTAATGACCCTACTAATCTTTAAAAAGCACTGCAACGGTCAGTAGTCAGGTCAGAGGGTTAGGTGACCCAACCTTCTCACCTGCTTACAAATCTTCTTGTTTTGTACTTTTCCTTAGTCTGTACTCACTGTAGATATATGAGACGAATATGCTGTAATATGTAACTGTACTATTTACCATTATTGATTCAGGTCTCTGTATTATATGTTATAATCATACCCCCTTTTGTCACTGAGTGTAGTTCAGACTTTGAGCACATGCGCGCTGTACGCGCATGCGCAGATAGAGATACCCAGAGAGAGATTCCACGACAGGACGCTGTTTACCCTGTCTTAACTCCTTTTGTGTGTTTGTCCCAGAAATAGAACTTACGAACTTGACACCAGTGTGTTTCCTTTACCCCTGATTGGAAGCATCATCTGAGTCTCCCACACTCACCCCTGAAGATGTGAATTACACGAAAGCGCTTGGAAACTTCGTGTTTTCTTTTTCCTTGTGGTTATCAGCATATATATATATATATATATATATATACAATCAACACCTCAACCCGCCAGGATTCGAACCCACGGCCCACAAGCCCTATGACTGTGACCGGGGAACGCTAACCGCTGGACCACCAGGATGCTAAAAGCAGTCCTAGACTTTGTTATATTTCACACAAAGCCTGTTCAACGAGCTTATGGCGCCGTGAACCTCTAATGGGGACCACCCACACCACTTAGGTGGTCAGAGTAACGTTTTACCAAATCCAGCTTCGAAACACGAGGATCCATATATATTTCATTAGCCCAATAAAGCACGCGGACTTCTACATACAATCAACACCTCAACCCGCCAGGATTCGAACCCACGGCCCACAAGCCTATGACTGTGACCGGGGAACGCTAACCGCTGGACCACCAGGATGCTAAAAGCAGTCCTAGACTTTGTTATATTTCACACAAAGCCTGTTCAACGAGCTTATGACGCCGTGAACCTCTAATGGGGACCACCCACACCACTTAGGTGGTCAGAGTAACGTTTTACCAAATCCGGCTTCGAAACACGAGGATCCATATATATTTCATTAGCCCAATAAAGCACGCGGACTTCTACATACAATCAACATCCTGGCGGGTTGAGGTGTTGATTGTATGTAGAAGTCCGCGTGCTTTATTGGGCTAATGAAATATATATGGATCCTCGTGTTTCGAAGCCGGATTTGGTAAAACGTTACTCTGACCACCTAAGTGGTGTGGGTGGTCCCCATTAGAGGTTCACGGCGTCATAAGCTTGTTGAACAGGCTTTGTGTGAAATATAACAAAGTCTAGGACTGCTTTTAGCATCCTGGTGGTCCAGCGGTTAGCGTTCCCCGGTCACAGTCATAGGCTTGTGGGCCGTGGGTTCGAATCCTGGCGGGTTGAGGTGTTGATTGTATGTAGAAGTCCGCGTGCTTTATTGGGCTAATGAAATATATATGGATCCTCGTGTTTCGAAGCCGGATTTGGTAAAACGTTACTCTGACCACCTAAGTGGTGTGGGTGGTCCCCATTAGAGGTTCACGGCACCATAAGCTCGTTGAACAGGCTTTGTGTGAAATATAACAAAGTCTAGGACTGCTTTTAGCATCCTGGTGGTCCAGCGGTTAGCGTTCCCCGGTCACAGTCATAGGCTTGTGGGCCGTGGGTTCGAATCCTGGCGGGTTGAGGTGTTGATTGTATGTAGAAGTCCGCGTGCTTTATTGGGCTAATGAAATATATATATATATATATATATATATATATATATATATATATATATATATATATATATATATATATATATATATATATATATATATATATATATATATATATATATATATATATATATATATATATATATATATATATATATATATATATATATATATATATATATATATATATATATATATATATATATATATATGCCAGTATATATAATATGTACACTATGTAATTACAGATGAGAGAGAGAGAGAGAGAGAGATGCCAGTACTGTATATAAAATATGTATACTATGTCTACAAATCAATGTACCTCTGCTTATGAAGGGAAGATAAAAGCTGAACAGATTATATATTCATTCATTACTTCACAATGAACTTCCTAAGTTTTCTCTCTATGTCAAAGAAAGTTTACTCACCTCAATCTGCTTTGCAGCCTGTTCCTCCGCCTCTGTGTTCTTCTCACTAAACCGTTTCTGCCAGTGATCTGTCTGCTGTTGCACCTCTCTCAGTTCTTTACACAGACTGTTGGATTCACTTTCTGCAGCCTTTACCTGCATAAGAAATGATGCACCGAGAATATTTTCCTTTAGTCATATACATCTTGTCCCCACCTTTTTCCTACAGAATACATATTGTACACATTAATCTTTCCCTCGATAATTTTTGTACATTCTATATTTTCATCTTGCATCTGTCCTGATTTCCAGCATAGAACTATTCACAACATTCCATTACAGGTTGACAATCCCTTATCCGAAATCCTTGGGGCCAGATGCATTTCGGATTTCAGAATGGTTAGGTTAGGGTTTTTTTTATATTATTATTACGGGCAATATTATTTTTTTTTACAGGGATCAGACCACCCGGGCAGTGGTCACTGACCCACATTGGGGCCTGAGGGGCTAAAATAATAATAATAATAATAATAATAATAATAATAATAATAATAATAATAATAATAATAATAATAATAATAATTATAAAAATAATAATAATAATTCATAGGTGTAGGTTGTGTTTCTCACTTTTGATCTTTTTTAAATTCTTGTATCTCTTTATTATTATTATTTTATTATTACAGTATCATTATTATTATTAATTTTATTATTATTATTGTTATTTTATTTTTGTGTATTTTTTTGATAAATTTTATTGACTATGAATAATTATTATTATTACATTTTCGCCCCCCAGGCCCCAATGTGGGTCAGTGACCTGTGCTCGGGTGGGCTAATCCCTGTTATATATATATATATATATATATATACTTCATTTTTAGTCCATATAACACGCGAACTTTGAACATATAATCAACGACCTCACCAGCAAGGAATCGAACCCTCGACCTACTGGGTGGGACTAGGGAACGCTTACCGGCTAGGCCACAAGGACACTAAAAGCAGTTCTAGACTCTGTTATATTTCACACAAAGCCTGTTCATCGAGCTGATGGCGCCGTGAACCTCATTGGGAAACTGCCCGTGCCTCTTATGTGGTGTCAGTAGCATTTTACCGAATCCAGCTGGTATGAAACGCGAGGTACATATATATACTTCATTTTTAGTCCATATAACACGCGAACTTTGAACATATAATCAACGACCTCACCTGCTTTTAGTGTCCTTGTGGCCTAGCCGGTAAGCGTTCCCTAGTCCCACCCAGTAGGTCGAGGGTTCGATTCCTTGCTGGTGAGGTCGTTGATTATATATATATATATATATATATATATATATATATATATATATATATATATATATATATATATATATATATATATATATATATATATATATATATATATATATATATATATATATAAAGGCTCCACAAAAACTCTTTGGGTTTTCAGAGGTTCCGGATAAAGAGTTGTCAACCTGTACCTCCATGTACAGTACATCTATTAAGTTCTAAATCCTCTCATTTACTACATACCTGTATTTCAGTCATATATTTCCCACTTTGTTTAACAAGTTTCTATAAAACATAATAACTTTTTAAAACTTTTCTCCTTCTCATTGTTACGAGTGTCTGCCATAAGTTTTTGTTCTGGGTATGAAACACGTTGGTTCGGATGGTGTGTGGTTGGCTCGAGCAGTTTCGCTCATTACTCGCCCACACTGACTGAGCCATCGCTTACGTATTAAATTTGTTTTATTAAATTATCACTTTGCGTATTTATTAATGCAACAGTTGTCTCTCATGTGTTATTGATTGTATTATATTTGTATATAGGTCAGATTGTGGATCTAATGTCAGTAGGGTAATTCAAATAAAGTTTACGTTTAGGCCAATCCGGATATGATACGTCAGTATTTGGCGGTACAGAGGTGACGTCAGTGGCCGGCTGATACACTTTAGTCAGTCTAGGCACAGCTATCTTGAGTTGAGTATACCCTCTCTCTGGTGTTTTGGGAGTTGGCATTTGAAGATTGGGATTTGTTATTGCTTGATATTGATTTTCTGTGATCTTGTTGGACCTTCAGTCTTCACTCAGCCACTTCCAAACATATTATTATTGATATTTTTTTATTTTACGTACACATGTGGCGGTGGGAATACATTATTAAATGTTCATATATTTATTGACTTGTTTAGGTTTTGACCTGTTAAATTGACATTTGTTGGGGGAACTTGGGATTAATCATAAAATAAATTATACTGATATATTTGAAAGACTTCAACAATTTGTGTTATGTAACGATCTACCCTAGGGTTGTAACACCATAAGGGCTACATATACAGTTGTACCCCGCTTAACGCTATTTCTCATATACGCAGTGCCTTGCCAGAACCGAACTTTCACTTAACGTGGTTCATCTACTCATATACGCGGTGAAGCATAATATATTTTTTTTTTATTTAGCTCATAAAATTCATACAAATTACCCGGCCAGAATATAATTTACATTGCTGGAATTCATACAATATGATGATCATTTTGAATATAAACATCATAGATTTTGCATTATACATACAAATTTTAGATATAATGTTTACTCTGAGTAAATACGTTATCTTTTGTGCAAAATATATGACATTTATATTCAAAATATTCCTGGTCTTACAAGGAATCCAGCAATGTCAATTATATTATCCTAACTTTAGTTTGAGTTATTATTTATTAAAATCTAGTGGTTTTCCCTCAAAAATTTCTCAGAGAGGGAAGAGCCAGCAGTGTAGTGTGAGAAGAGGGGGAGGGAGTCGAGTCCATTATTTGAATGGACATTAACTTGGCGACTGTATTTCTCTTAAGTATTAATTGTGTGCATGTACCATCATAAAATTAAGATGTTATTTTTACTAGAACATAGTTGTGTGTCGTCAAAAAGTGGAGTTTGGGGGTCGGGCCAGTCTCTATTGGAATTAATCCCACATGTTCTGTTGTTCACTTAACGCAGTACCCTGTGGGTTCAATTGACTGCGTTAAGCGGGTACAACTGTACTGTATTTAAGACTCTAGCTATAAGCTGCTCCTCATAAACAAACTTGGGCAATGCTGGGTTCCCCAATTAGTACAGGTTGAAGCTCCCATATTCAACATCTCTAACATATGGCAACTCCCCAAAAATGGGATTGTTTTGGGAATTCCATTCCCCAGCAAACCTCCCAAAGAACAGTGCGGTTGATGGTAAAGCGAAAAAAAATTCATCTACTCGGCAAACCTCCTATTGAGCGGCAGTGTCTACTAGTTTCGCCACTAATGTATTGATGGCACGTCAATTGCTCTCGGCATTCAGTTTGTTTGTTGGAATTCAGGGTCGAGGGTGGTGGTATGCTTATATAAGTGTTCCAGTTTTATTCTCACCTTATCGAACTACACCTGAATTGAAGGCCATCAAAGAGTTCTTTTGATTTCTCGTTTGTGCAGTGATATTCTTCAACTTATAGACTGTATAACCTTTCTAACTGTGTGTGTGTGTGTAATTGTTTCACTACCCCTCCCCTGCCATAATTGGTATCTAAGTCTAGTGACAGTATTACAATTACATTTATTATGAAAAGTTTTCTTGGAGCACTATTTATTTGTTTATGAGTGGATTTTATGGTAACTTCCTACTTAATCTTAGTCTATGAGTGTCTTAAGAGTATAGTAGACTCGCAACTACGCAGGGGTTACGTTCCTGGGACCTAGCGTAAAGCAAAAAAAATGCGCAAAGGTAGAAACACTCCTAAAAATCCCCCAAATAGCACTTAAATTACTATATATACATATATATACAGCCAGGCAGGGGGAGGAGGAGAAGGGGGGGGGTGAGGTGAGGTATTCACTAGCAGGTGGGGAGATTAATCCACTGCGTCTTATCTGTCATATAGAAAAGTTTAAGTTTTTCGCTTATAAAATGTTAATGAATTTACTTGGTAGAATATAACTTACATTGCTGAAATACTTCAAAGATAGTGATTAATTTGAATATAAAAATGCTATAGTTTGCACTTGACAGAATTTCTTTTTTTATTTAGTACATTTGAGTACAGTACAGTACAGCTTTGCCCTTAGGACAATTATTTATTTTACCTTCTATTCACAATATGTATTAAGGATGATGTGTGCATGTAAATGAGTAACAATAAATTAAGAAAGTTACGTATATCTACCCAAAAATACAGTTGAAAAACTTGTTATAAAATGTACGCTCTTTTTTTTTTATCTCTTGTGCAAAATGTATGATGTCTATATTAAAATAATTCACTGTCTTGCAAGGATTCCAGTAATGCAACTTATATTCTCCTAAATTTAGTCTGTGATATTTTATAAGATAAAAACTTTAAGCCTAAAACCACCAAACCCTGGCTGGGAGGATGGGGGAGGCGGGAGGTTGGAGGGAAGGGGAGGTGTTTTGACAGCTGGCGCCAAGGTTTACCCAGTGCTTATTTATTTATCTGTCATATAGACGAGTTTAAGTTTTTCACTTATAAAATGTCAATGAATTGACCTGGGAGAATATAACTTGCATTGCTGAAATTCTTGTAAGATAGTGATTAATTTGAATATAAACATGCTATAGTTTGCACTAGAAATAATGTTATTTTTAATTATTTAGTACATTTGAGTACAGTACAGGTTTGCCCTTAGGACAATTATGTATTTAGGATAGTATGTGCATGTAAATGAGTAAAAATATGAGTTAAAAAACTTTATTTATACAGACCTGGTGGATGCTTCGCCCTGAGGAACCTCAGATTTAAACTGGTCATAAAGACTCGGTGCCTTCTCCCTGAGCACGTTGCCGTCGATGGGGACACGTTTCTGGTTCATATCCTCCACCCAAATGTTTAATACCTTCTCCACCTTCACTAGATTTACGTCTCTAACCTGGCAGTAAATGAGGCACTTGTGATGAAACTGGACTGTATTGGAAAAGAATGCCCAATAAAACCTATCTAATGAAGAGTGAAGAAAAAGCACCAGGGTTTAAGGTCAGCAAGGACAGGCTGACGATTCTCCTCATGGCGAACGCATCAGGCACTGCACGAATGAAGCCACTCGTCATCCACCACTCAGCTAGACACCGTGCCTTGAAAAATGTGCACATCCCGAAACTTCCTGTAATTTGGCGATGAAACAAGAAGGCGTGGATGACTTCTGATATTTTTGAACCTTAGCAACAAGGCCTTGGTTCTCATGGACATCGCATCTAGCCACTCCAAACACCTGTGCAGTGTGAATAAGGATATAAACTTGACCTTCTCCCCTCCAAACGTGACTTCACTTATTCAGCCACTAGATCAAGGTGTTATTGCCTTGTTCAAGAGACATTATATCAAGAATACCATGAGGCAAATGGCTGAAGCTATGAACAGCAATATGACTGCAGCAACGTTTTGGAAGAGCTACACCATCAAAGATGCCATAACTAACATTGCACTTGAGTGGAAAAGTATGCCAGAAACTGCACTAAATGGAGTGTGGCATAATCTGTGACTGAGTTAGTCAATGATTTCAAGAGCTTTGATGAAGGCAAGGACGTGAAAGACATTATGAAGCTCGTTAAGGAAGTGAGAGGTGATTCAGGATTTCAAGAAATCCAAGAAGAGGATGTAACTGAACTGCTTGTTAGCATGGAGGATCCTCTCACTTCTGAATAAGTCTTGGAGATGTGAATTCGTGTGAATTCGGTTTAAAGCAACCTCTCTTGGAACGTATCTTGCGTTAAATCGACGTTCTACTGTAAGAGTTTAAGTATATGTGACTAAATAATTTGGCCAATACAGAAAATTTGAATAAAAGCGGGTTAACAACGCGTGCCTCTGCCTTCCTTTCTCCTCGTCCAATCTGCCTCAGCCATGCTCCAGTTGAAGATGCCCACCGGTCTAGCTTATGCACCAATACTGTCAACTTTGTACTAAAGCAGTTTTGGAAGTTTTGTATTTTTGAGTTGCTTTGTGTGTTTGCCCCCAAACACAGAGGTGATGATAGCACACCCAAGAAAATTAGAAAAGTGATGACATTAGCCGAGAAAATAAAGATCTTAGATCGGCTACGTGATGGTGTGTGAGTAGCAATGAATCCACCATACACATTACACAAGATTCGTAGCTGTGAGGACAAAATATGTGCAAGTGTGAAAGAATCCTCTTCTCTTAGTGCTAAGTTGGCCCAAATATCAAGGAGGGATCGATACTTAGAATAAATGGAAAACTAGTTTGTGTTAAGATCAGTGAACAAGTGAATGAGAAAGGATCTGTTGTCAGTAGCGTAGCAATATGTGAGAAGGCACATAGCATGTATGTTCATGTTGTGAAAACTGAGGGGGCAGGGAGTGATCCTGTGTCTGATTTCCAAGCAAGCAAAGGGTGCTTTGAAAATTTTAATTGTCACTTTAATTTACATAATGTGGCTGGATCACCAGACAAAGAGGCTGCAGAGTCCATGCTGCTTGAATTGATAAAGGATATGCCCCGGAGCAAGTGTTTAACGCTGATGAGACTGGCCTCTTTTATAAACGTATGGAGAGAATATTAAGTTCGAAAAGGCCCTTGATGAGCTTTGTGTGGAATACAGAGAAATCTTGAAAAATTTGCATAGAAAAAGCAAAAACAGAAAATAACAGGCTTCTTCTCGAAGCTGCGGTCACCCAACCATCAACATTGTCTGCCGAACCAGAACTCTATGAACCCCAACCATCAACATCATCTACCGATCTGGAGCCTGAAGCCGATGATCATTCCAGTTTCATCATCATCGAAGTCTTCTTCATGAATCACAGTCATCAGAAGCCTTCACAACATCTCCGAAATCATCATCATCATCATCATAATGATTGTCCCTTTTGTAATGCGGATGGCCGGCCCAAGCGCCACCTAGGCGTGAATTTGTTTAAGGTGTAGAAGCTGTCGCCAACACAACAACCACACCCTGAGTTAACGAGTTGCATGACCCAGTGTCGAGGAATAATCCAACAAGACTGGACAATTCGCCAACAGCACTGGCTAACCATTACCCCGGAATACGATCCGCAAATTGATTAACATCCAGGTTCCCAATTACTGCTGGGTAGACAGAGGCAAATGGAGTTAAGAAACTTGCCCATAGTTTCACCCTGCCCGGGGATCGAACCAGGGTCCGCTCGCAAGTTGACCATTACACCACGGGTCGCATCATCAAAGTTACGAAACACTCATCTTACCATGGATCGGTGAGCGCAGTAATATAATTTTATAATACTTATCATGAACATATTTTTTTATGGTAAGGTTAGTTCTATTAGTATTCTATTTGTGCATTATGTAAATGTTTAAAAGGTATGCATCTCATGTGGTAAGTCCATACATGGCCATGATCCCGCCACCCCATTTTTCCCATAAGAATTTAAGTCTGCACAACGTAATTTTGCCCAACACTAATCCTTTTCGTTACTATAAGTTCCTGTAATAGTAATAACAATACGTATATACTGTACTGTAATTGAAGAAAACTACTGTATTAGCTATTTAAACAGCTAGGTCATCTTATAGGTTGGAGTAGAAATGTGAAGTTCTATAAAACTACAAATCTGCTATTAAAATCTATATCATTGTTCGTGTGTGCTTCTTCATTTATTGATTGTTTCTCTTTATTCCAATAAGAGAACATATTTTAAGGCATATTAATTTGTATATATACTGTACTGTATTTTGACAAATATAAGCCGCTCTTTTTACACACACAAAAAAAGGGCAAAAATGGAGGTGCATTCTAGTAGATATGGAATATCAGTTTAATGTGTAATAAGTGGAATAAAAACTGTAACTAAATATTGTTGCTGTATACAAATATTAATACATACTATGTACTGTACTAAAAATGCCTGTTTGCTTTATGTTCCAGCAAATAACTCCAGGATATCATTTGGACAATCATAATTAGGCAAGCCAAATATCTACCACCTGCTTTAGGCACAGTGTCTATATCATTAGCTCATTCCTTTCACACCCTTTGCTGACGAATAGAGACTTAGCATACACCTAATGTGACTACTCTCTTAGCTTGATGCCAACCAGAAAAAATAATTCAAAAGTTCCAATAAAGAAGTATACTCTGTATACTGTATAGTATGATGCACTTATCCAATGTCTAATCAGTAAAGTAGTTATAAGTAATTTCTATAAACATACTGTATATAGTATTTGATAAGGAGGATACAAACAAATCATGAGTACAGACCTTTTCCTTGAACTGGTTTGCTTCTGTCTCTAAATCTTCAATATGCTTCAAGCACTGCCTCAGTTCTTCCTCTTTCTTCCTCCCAATTTTTCGATGAAGGGAGAATTTAGCCTGAAGTGTCTCCAAGTCAGTACGAGATTCAGTCACCAAAATACCCAATTTTTCAATCTAGTGAAGAAAATAGATAAAGCTGCATAATCTTTCAAAACACTATAGTGTACTGGTACATTTAAACATTGTGCTATAAAGTAGAGCCTCTCAAAGAAGCTTGAAAAAATATACTCTACCCAGTACAATATTCACCATAATTCTGTAGCAATGATTAATAAATATAATAAAGGAAAATACAAAACCCAAAATAAAAAATGTCATAAGAAGTGTATGCCATACATTTATTTTATAATTTGTAGGGGGATGGAAATTCTGTAAATAAGACATGCAAGAAATGAAGGTGATTGATGAAGTCCAAAAACTGATAAGTATTTGCATAAAAGAGAGGTGGCACAATAGCAACATGCTGTGACTGAGATTGAAAAGAGAGGGCCTGGTGGATTAGGTTTTATCTGCAGTGACCATCAATACCTGTAAATACAGTACAGTCTGTATTTACGCGGTCAATTGAACCCGTGGAGGCCCAAATAAAACGAGAAACGCATAAATGAAATAACAGAACATATGGGATTAATTGAAATAGAGACTGGGCTGACCCCCAAACTCCACTTTTTCCGACACAATACCTACGTTGTAGTAAAAATAACAGCTTAATTTTATGATGGTATGCACACACAATTAATATTTAAGAGAAATACAGTCGCCGGTTAATGTCCATTCAAATAATGGACTCAACTCCCCCCCCCCCCCCCTCACCCTCTTCCCATGCTCGCTGGCTCCTCCCTCTGAGAAATGTTTGGGTGAAAACAGTAGGCTTACCTCAGACTAAAGTTAGGATAATATAATTGACATTGCTGGATTCCTTGCAAGACAAGGAATATTTTGCACAAAAGATAAAATTTTTGCTCTTTCTAATTTGTATGTCTAATGCAAATTTTATGATGTTTATATTTAAAAATCCCAATCTTATAAGAATTCCAGCAATGTAAATTATATTCTGGCTGGGTAATTTATATGAATTTTATGAGCTAAAAGAAATATCTTCAGTAAATAAACAAATTATACTTCACTCAGACACTATCTGTCAATCAAAATACCCCACCTCCCGCTCCCCACCTCTTCCCACGCTCGCTGGGTCCCTCCCTCCTTCCCTACCCCTCACCTTCCCTCCCTACCAGAGAAATGTTTGGGTGATAACAGTAGGCTTACATTTTTAGTAATAAATAATACCTCAGACTAAAGTTAAGATAATATAATTGACATTGTTTGGATTCCTTGCAAGACAAGGAACATTTTGAATATAAACGTCATATATTTTGCACAAAAGATCAAATTTTTGCTCTTTCTAATCAAAATTCTTAAATTAGATCTAAAATTTGTATGTCTAATGCAAATTTTATGATGTTTATATTTAAAATAATCACAATCTTATACAAATTCCAGCAATGTAAATTATATTCTGGCTGGGTAATTTGTATGAATTTTATGAGCTAAAACAAATATCTTCAGTAAATACAGTAAACAAATTATACTTCACCCGCGTAAATAACCAAATTTACCGCATAATTAAAGCATTTCGATTCTGGCAAGGCACCGCGTAAATGACCAAACGTGTTAACCAAAACAGCGTAAATCCAGACTTCACTGTACATGTATTCAGTGATATCCCCATTAGCCAGAACAATAGGTGCAGAACTTTTCCAGGTAATGAGATGACTCTCTCAAACGTGGAAAAATCCCACACCCCCGGATTTTTCCGGGTATTGGGAAAAGTTTCCGAGAGTATAAACTACGTATCTAGCAGAGACAGATATTAGCTCACTTCCCTGGAATGTTTCTGGGTGCTGGGAAAGTTTTCCAAAAGTCTAAACTATTCATGTCATCTCGATTCTAAACTAAGCATCTCATCATTTCATCTCGCCTGGACAAACACTCCATTACATTTAGACTGCAGGCAAGAGCAAAAATATTTGTGGCTAGTGAATGTGTATAAAATGTTATTCACAGCATGTTTTAATTGTGTTACAGAGATGAATTTGATACCATACAGGTAATGATCCTGAACAAATTCTCTTACAAGATATTTGCAATAAAAGATCCTTAAACAAAATACTGTATTTTGATGATATAATAATGGAGACTCCATTCTTTTATGTAGAAAAAAAAATAATAAAAAAAATCCGTTTTTTTCCTAAAAACCAGTTTTTGTGATATAGCTCGAATGTGACGTCAGCTAGGTATGTTAATTAGTTCATATTTTGCTGCCATTGTAGAAGGTTCTTCCCTCACTAGCTGCTGTTTTTGCATACAATTTATGTTGTACATTACTGTACCAAGACACAATCAGTCAAGAATACCATGTGTTAAAGCATATGTTAAGAACATATAAAATGATTAAAGTTACGTATACTGTACAGTGTACATTCACTAAGTGGGAAACATTGGAGCACCTTAGCTTTTTTTTTTTTTTTATTCATGACACTTTCAGGTCATGAGACTCAATAATCCCCCACCCCACCTCCACCTGACATTGCATCAGGTCAGGTCAGTAACATGAGACTCAATAATCCGCCATCCCACCTACAGTGGTGTTTGCGTAAATTAATATACAGCTTCATGCGAGTTGAAATTTCCAGTCTTTATTTTTTTTTATATAGTTTTATTCACGAGGCACCTCACATGCCCGTATCGTACATTTTTAATTTTTTTAAATATTTTTATTTCACGAAACTTTTAGATAAACTGTGTATGATTATTTTAATAAAAAAGAAAAATAGTGGTTTCTAACTTAATTAGAACTACAGTACAAGTATGTTTACAGACCCCGGTCTCAACTTTTATGTTTTTTTTTTTTCGGGGAAATGCGCCTGATTTTCATCCTCGGAATTCAGAAACTCGTTATGGAGACAAATTTCCCAAAAAATTTTAGTCCCGATTTCAATTCTGGCTAATGAAGAGTTTCGGGGAGTGGGGATTCCTGCTAACAGGGAGATTACTCTGATGAATAATTTGTTTCTGTGTATTGTGGACAGTACATGGCAGACATTACCAAGAAATTGGATGAGTTGACGGTTCTGAGTAAACACAAGAAATACACTTTGCCACATTCATAGACTGATACGGTATACAGTATATAATTTGTAATAAAAGTTGAAAGTCCTGCTATAATTAGGGTTGCCATACATCCGTATTTTTCCTGACATGTCCTCCATTTAGGTCTCGAAATCTTCATCCGGAAGGAATTTTTAAAATTCTTCAAAATTTCGGAATTTCAGCTTCCATCATTTTCTCCACGGAAAGAAACATGTACTGCTTTTCCTTGTTCTTCAGCCACGCACATTATTATAATTTTTTTTTTTTGTATTTAGTGCTATTACAGCCATAAATGAGATGTTGAAAGTACCTGTATACCATTTTTTCTTATGGCTTTTTTTTACACTGTTGCATTTGTTTTTCTTGTCCTGCATTTAAGGCATTTTAGCAATTTTCAACCATAATCTAGCCACTTTCGCTATATTATTTACGTGTGTCGACAACTATGACGGTGACCGGTGGTTGGCCAGTCCTTAACCTGCAGTGACAGTGTTTGATCTTAGTCTTTGTTGTGGGTTTGTCACTTGTTGCCACAGCTAGTGCTTACGATTTGTTGTACTTTTCCAGAGCATAAAACGGTCACGGCTGCATCAAGGTTACATAGCGCCATAGTGTGTGCCAGGTGGGGGGGGGGGGCATGATTTCTTTGGGAACGTCCTCTTTTTTTAATGTTCAGATATGGCAACCCTAGCTATAATAGTCAAGATAATTTTATTTCTCTAGAAACAGGGCCGCCATTTGCAATGAAGTCACCACCTACCCTGCAGACGACGCACGGATGGAGATACAGTCAATTGAGAAGTAATGACATTGTCTGGACTTTGTTTTGGGAATGCCTCATGCAAGGTAAACATGACAACATAGTGCTTGTTTTGATGATTCACTAATGAACCACTGGGATATAACATCATTCATATTAATTAATGGGTAAAATTTTACTTTAACTACCATAAGTATTAGGATGCTTAGATTCGAGATAGGCGATATTGGGCAAATTTTAAGTTTTGATCATCCCTGTATTTAGACACGCAGACTATGTTTTTTTTTCTGATGGTTTGTGATGTGTTATGAACGATTTAGATCTTCATTTCTATAGGAAATCACTAGTTTTGAGCTACTACCCGCCCCCCTACCGATGTATGTTAAGCTACCTTATAACTCATCATACCCTAACCTAACCTAACCTAACCTAACATATGACCTGTATTTTCTTATGCAATTGAAAAATGTTTTGCGACAGAAATCCCGTAGAGATAATGTGTCTTATTGTTTAAAGTACTTAATCCAATTGTTAGAATCTTAAGGTTCCCCAGATGACCAAAACCAAAATAATACCAATATTGTTTGGAATGTTTATACTATGAAATTTGTTGCATGGGCAGCTAATATCCATTGAATTAGTTAATGTGCTTATTAATATTTATATATTCAAAATAGTATTACTGTGTTGCATAGTAAAGCACAATTAATTATCTCATAATATTTATATGCAGAGCTGATCAGTCGAGAAGGTTGGACAACTACAGCCAGGGTTCATCGAGGCAGATGAAAGAAATTTACCAAAAGTAGATGTCTATGATTCTAGAGTATTATCAAGAACTCTGCCATCCAGCTACGAAGCACCTTAAATCACATCTGTCATCTGATCATCTCAAGCCCATCCCCTGGCCATGGTCGTCCCTAGTCCTTCCACAACATTAAATATAGACATCAGTGACGAAAACTTACATTTTCCAGACATGAAATAGAGAACAGTGATGAAAACTTCCATGTTGGAGTTATCAGTCTTTTGCATCATTTTGGCAGCCAGCAAGTAAATACACACAATGATACGTGAGCAGTAATTTATTTTAACCTAAAAATAAGGCATGCCTGTACATATCAACTTAATACTCACATCAAAATGATCTTCACAACAGTAGATGCAGTATTCTGACATGGGGAAGTACTGTGATGAATATTTTGTCTGGTGAAGATTTGTCGGTACTTTTGCACATTGGCACGAAGCACCGACTCTTTGTCCTTTCATTTAACATTGCGTTTGGCCACAAGTCCTGTATTTCTGCTGGCAATAACACATACACTAAAGTTGGCTGCCTCGAGGCTCCTGCTCTGCGGCTCCCACTAGTCAGTGACGTCACAGCCAATCACAGAGCTTTTCGGACTCACGTGAACTTTTAGCAACTTTAACCCTTATTTTTGTTCAATCCAGAATGCGATGCCTAGCTTATACCTAGGTATGTTAATGCCTAGCAATAACTCGCCAGGCCAACATACAGGCAATTAAAACATCCAATAATAATTTAATAAGTAATATTAGGAGGACACGTCGCTACCTGGCATTTAATTGCAATTCTCAAAACCCCCTCCATCACACGCACTGCCACCGTCATCTTCTTGCCTGGCGAATCAGCTGTAAATACACACAAACAAGGCTCGGCGAATTTGTGTTGTAATCGCTGAAATACTAAATGCCACGAGGATTTTATATCCGGTATTTATACATCTTAGCACAGTGAGGAAATCGAGTGACTTTTATTTGGTTTATGTCTCTCAGATATTGTGTTTGGGACAATTTCTTATACGATCTCTCGTCAGCATGGCGACCACAGCGCTTCTTCTATTATGGAGACGCTAGATTGTTAGTGACTAATATCCTCTGCTTTCAAGCCACTCAGTGAAAGACGTTGCGCCCTCCCGGGCTCGTCTTCACTGGAAGAATATATATAGATATATATATGTATATATATACCGGGTACTGTATACAATTTTCTTTGTCCCAATTATACACGTGCTATTATGAATACCATGAATTATGTGGCTATCTCTCTCCCTCCTCTTATGCTCGTTCACAAAACTTTTCGGGCTTCCGCCCTGGGTTTTCTAATTGCTCTCAGCATGCAGGCCAGAGTTGAGTTTTTCTCTTCATAACTCTACTTTATTGATGTCCTCAGTAGCGGGTTCAGCCTTTCCAGGCAAACTTTAGCGAGGCTGCTAGCCTTAGTGTTCCTTCCGGAATGCTGACCTCCCAGTCTTACTGGCAATCTAGAGTTATGTTGGGCTGGACCTTGCATCCTAAATATGGGTTATATGAGAACCATTCAGGGTGAAATTCTCAACCCAATACATATTGCTAGAGTAATGGTGAACGATGATGCCAATGGAGCGCTATGGTAGCAGCTCAGCACTGCCAACCCTGCCGGGTGGTAGTGCTCACTCAGGCATCATCGCTCAAGCTAATTAATTGAGGCGATAATGTCTGTGCCCCTGATTGGCAACAAATAGAGAACTTGATGATCCCTAAAAATAAATATGCTCTGAATGAAGTTAGTTTGATTAAGAAATAATATTCATTGAGCTAAGGGATACTTGAGATACGAGAAGGGAGAGTGGTCTGACATCGTGAGTTAATTCTTTGATTATCAAACTGGTGACTTTTATAACAATAAGAGATCTTAATAAATTAATTAATAAAATATACGTTACGAGTCATATTGATTAAAGTTTGGGAGAAAATGTTATCTCCCTTATATTATTATAATGATACAATATGACTCATAGTGTTCCTCCTGGATTAGATGAGTGATGTGCACCTGATGGATGATGGAGGAGACTACAGTATGTAACCGTCCCTGAGGATCTAGCGTTGAATGATGAGCTACAAGGACTAGAAAGTTCAGCTCATACACTACATACAAGGAACTGTCCGTCAATAGAGAATGTAAATTCAGTAGTAGTAGTTTCACCCAGGACCCAAGGGGACCATACTACATGTAATTATCAAGGAAGTAGGGCAACTTGGATTACCAAATTAGATCCTCATTTGCCTTGCATAATTCATAGCAGCTGTGTCTCAGACAACCTGATCTCACCATTGGATTGTGCAGTTTGTTACGATCAAATTTTTATAATTAATCAAGCTGCAGGAGATAAGAAAGAATTATAGCAGATACAAATTAAAAATAGATGGAATAAGGCCTTGAAGAGAAAAATTCTAAATGTAAAACAATGGAAAGATCCCAAGTTGGCAGAAAGTTTAAAATTATGGATGTTAGGCAAGAGACTTAATCCCCAGTTAGACCAACCTGCTTCTGCTAAGAAAAGTAGGTTATTGGATTTTCCAGACAATGAGGCAGTAAGAAGATTACAAAAACCTCTACCTAGTCAGTTCGATTTCAGTGAGTTCCAGGATCAGGATCAGGAGGCTGGCTCTAGTCATAGTGTTCAGTCTCTTGAGCAGGGAGAACCTGTTGAGACTGACTCCATCCTGTCCCCATTTTGGCAACCTCTTCCACCTAGGGCAAAAGTGTGGGTTGCTGAGTGGAAACAGGCTGCTGTCAACTGCCACGCAGCTGATGGATAACATTGAGTGTAAGGATGATCCCAACAGGCCTTGGGTAACATTGGTAAGACCTAAGTCTTCTTTGTTTTCTACCACATCTGAGTCTGTGGATTCCTTATTCAAGGTATTTTATGAAAATGTTTATAAACTTCCTGATCTCTCAGCACTTACAAAGAGACAGAAAGGCCAGGCAACTGTGGGTCATCATTCATTGTTTTTAGAAGGTGAAACTACAAATTCTTGGCCTGATATTTGCCCCAAAATGATCTCTGAAATAGACGAAGTCTGGGCTAATGTACTGAAAGACTTAACATTCATTCCCGCACACAGGAATGCTCAAGGCTCAACCACATCTTGGCCCCTTCTAAACTGTCAGAAAATTTTCTTCAAGGTATATGTAACACAAACACTTTACCTCAAAGCAACTTATATACCGGGAGTAAAAAACAATTGGGCAGATGCGCTGTCCCGTCTCAGGCCAGTATCGACAGTAACAGAATGGTCCCTAAAGGTATCAGAGTTCAAGAGTCTAGTGATGAGGTTTGGAACTCTAAAGATAGATCTCTTTGCCTCCCAAAAAAATCAAGTTTATTACCAGAAAAAGTTTCAAAATGCTCACTTACTATCATCTGAGGCATCTACTTCCGCCCAATGCTTGGATCTCAAAAGTGGATCTCGAAGATGCCTATTATAATGTTCCTGTTGCTCCAGGTACAGAACGTTTCTAGTGTTCGCAGTGGGGGATGTACGTTATCATTTCACAGTGATGCCATTCGGCCTGAAGATTGTGCCAAAAGTGTTTACAAAACTGGCAAACATCCCCAGGGAGATCCTTGCGAAGGAGGGCATAAGAACTTTTGCTTATCTAGACGACTGGCTGATAGTGGGGAAACTCTTTCGAAGTTTGTCAAAGGGCGACCCAACGTACACTAGTACTATTTCAAAACCTAGGATTAAAGATAAACCAGGTCAAATCAAATCTCATACCATGTCAGAACTTGGATTGGTTAGGTCTCCAGTGGGATACAAATCAGCAGTAAGTCAGTCTACCAAAAACAAAAGTAACAGATGTGATAAACCAAGTAGAAGCCTTTTGTGTAAAGCACGAGGTTTCTTGGCACAATTGAGAAAAACTACTGGGTCGGTTGAATTTTGCCACTATGCTGGTTCCTTTGGGAAGTTAAAGAAGAAACAACTAACTCATCTGGGCTCGAAGTTGCTTCACAGAAGCAGAAATATTGCTTCTTCTCTCCCTATTCAGATCAAGAATCATCTGTTATGGTGGACAAAATTGGACAATCTCATTGGTTCCTCTCCCTGGGTTCTGCCTAAAACAGATTTGGTCGTTTGTACGGATGCGTCCGAAATAGGATGCGGATACCATTCCTCAAAACGGGAATTCAGTCAGGGGAAGTGGAGCAACTCCCTTTGGGACAATAACATAAATGTAAAGGAATTAGCAGTGGTCCTATTCTTTTTGTCGAAAAAAAAAAAAAAAATGACGATCCTGTTTGCCATGAACAACAAAACGGCAGTGTTTTGTCTCCATCATCGAGTTTAGTTTTTTTTTTTTTTTAAGTTCCAATTAATGACAAAAAGAGTTCCTTATATGAAATTTCCCAGTATTTGTCGGCTCCATAATATGCTGATATAAGTTACGAAAGAAAAACCAGTTGCTTCTGCACTGTTGCTTGAAGAATTTAAATTTAGGAAATTGGCAGCAGATATTTGGTCTGCTATCATAATGTGTCAGTTATTGACTAAGTTCGTGCTGGACTATGAGGAACATTCAGAAGTGGATAAATGTTTTGGTGCTGCTATACAAGGGATCCCATATTCCCTGTACAACTCATTTTTTGGTATGTTGTTGAAAGCCCTAAAACTAAAAGCCCAGCTAAGGAAGCAAGCCACTAATAATGCTTCAAGTGGTAGTTCTTATTTATCGCTACTTTTTTCCCCCCTTTCTCCTGATTTGTTTGATGAACAAACATTGGTTAAATATAGATCAGCTGTTGAGCAAGCTTTTAATATTACTGTTCCCAGGAGTCCTCAGACCTTTCGGAAATCTAAAAGAGGAAGGTTTTTCAAGGGAACAGGACCAGCTGCTAGGATCAGTTATCAACCTAGAGGAAACTTTAGAGGAGGAAACTATTCAAAACGTAGTAAGGGTGGCCATTTGTTCAGAAGTGGAAGGAGACCTTATTTCACCACATCAGCGACCACTCCTTTCCAATGAAGCCAGACAGCTGGGTCGTCTAGGGGGTTGGGAAAACAGGTGGACTTCTTCCATATGGGCTTACAAGACAATCAAAGGGGGCCTCACATGGACTTGGTTGAGGTGCCCTCCCCTAGCATTACCAAAAAGGGGTCAGAAACCAATCCCCTTACTCACAGAATTTGTAATTCAACTGTTAAACAGCGGTGTGATAGATCCGTTGCAGTCAGAGAAATGTTTCGTGTCTCGCCTATTCCCAATCCCCAAGAAAGGCAGCGACAAATTGAGGTGGGTTTTAGATCTTTCAGTCCTGAACAAGTTTATTTGGAATTCAATCTATCTGTTCCCACCAGTGAAAATATTGCCCAAAGTGGTTCACAAACTCAGATCCTTCCAAGGCAAGGTCCTCTTAATTGCACCATATTGGATCCTACAACCTTGGTGCCTGGATCTGTTGGACTGGTGCCCGCATCCGCTACAATTACAACAAGGATGTCTAGACCAGGTACTGCATTATCAGTTCGAGATACCCTTGGCACTTTACGCTTGGAGTTTCTCAAAAGGAGTTTAAATAGATTGTTGGGTAATTCCAATGTAGCTAACCAAGTAAGCAGGTCATAGACCCCAAACTTCTATGCAATATGAGAAAGCTTGGAAACTTTTTCAACAAGTTATCAAGTTAACAACTCCAAACACATTGTCAGAAACAGTTGTGTTAGAATTTTTAGAATTTCTGTTCAGAGTTAAAGGCCTTCACGGATCGACAATTGCATCTTATAAATAAACACTGGTTGGCCCTCTGGCGTGGAGTTTTAATATTACTTTGAACCCAAGGCTTTATCAAATGCTCAGATCGTCCATTTTCATTCAGAGACCTCCTCGGCGTAAGAGAATCCCACCTTGGTCTCTGGGAAAAGTTAATAAATTTCTTATGGGGCCTAATTACAATATAAATCTGAACCGGGATAGATTGCTCCAGAAGGCAGCCTTCCTTCTAGCAATACCAACAGGCATGAGAATCAGTGAACTGATTTAAATTTCCAATAATCTATTATTATTGGTATTTTCTGAGGAGGATGTTACCCTTTTTCCTACGGAGATCCTACGAAAAAATAAAATGGCGGATTTTCAAGCTCAACCTATTGGGATAAAACGCCTAATGGATGAGACAATGGTTCCTCATATATTGTGCCTAGTTAGAAATCTTCAGGAATGGTTAACCGGATTCCCTAATCGAGGCCCCTATTTTTTCTCATCCGGGGATGGCAAGAAATTGTCTCCTAGTCAAATGACAAAATATTTATCTCAGTTAGTGACTCAAGCAGACCCTGGCAAGAAACTTTTGGCACATGACACCAGGAAATATGCAGGGTCTGTGGCCTTTCTGCAGCATATGAGCCTCAGTCAGATCAAAGAAGTGAGCTTTTGGGAGATCTTCAAAAACCTTTCAAAACAGCTATCTTCATCTATCTCTGAAAGATGCTTCACATGTGGTGGTGCTGGGGTCCCCTCCCCCACCTAGTCAATCTCCACAACCAGGACCTTCTTCTTCCTCATCGGAATAAAGTGAGTATCCTCATTGAGATATGTAAATTAACATTTTACCTTCCGGTAAATGTTCCAAATACAGGTAGTCGTCGACTTACGACCTATGCGACTTACGTCTGTTCGACTTTACGACCGGCGGTACGACAGTTTTGGCCCCAGCCTCCTGGCGCTGCCGGGAGCTGGAGCCGCGCGCATCCCCGCGCTCAATTACAAACACGCTCGCTGGTACAGCACACTTCCCTCCGTGTCTGTTTGCCTTGTGCCTTTCTTTTGTCTTGGAAATTTTTCTTGAACCACCACCCCCCCAAGATGTCTACCAAGAGGAAACTGTCTTCATCTACTCCTCAACCTGCCAAGAAGCAAAGAAAGGCCATTGATTTAAACACTAAAATGATGGTGATTAAACAGCACGAAGGAGGTAAGAAAGTGAATGTGATTGCACGTGATCTGACGCTATCACACTCTACTGTGTCGACGATTTTGAAGGATAAAGAAAGGATTCGTGAAGCTGTGAAAGGTTCTGCACCCATGCAAGCGACAGTTATAACGAAGCAACGGACTGGGCCTCTCCATTACACATTATAATATACGTAAGGTAATTAAATTGTACTGTTGTATGCAGTGATTTACTTAAACCTGACGACCGTAACAATAATGAACAAAGAAAATGTTGATAAAATATGACTTAAAGATGATTATATTATCATTACACATTATAATATACGTAAGGTAATTAAATTGTACTGTAGTATGCAGTGATTTACTTAAACCTGACGACCGTAACAATAATGAACAAAGAAAATGTTGATAAAATATGACTTAAAGATGATTATATTATCATTACACATTATAATATACGTAAGGTAATTAAATTGTACTGTAGTATGCAGTGATTTACTTAAACCTGACGACCGTAACAATAATGAACAAAGAAAATGTTGATAAAATATGACTTAAAGATGATTATATTATCATTACACATTATAATATACGTAAGGTAATTATAACATAGGCCGACTTACGACCAGATCAACTTACGACCGGGCGGCCGTAACCAATCTAGGTCGTAAGTCGACGACTACCTGTATTGGAAAATATTCCAAACGGTTGATATCATAATCTGGACTTTAGCTAGCGGAGCCTTGTATGCAACGTCACCTCCCACTCCACCTCCTGCTCGGGTATTCAAGCTAGGCGTCGTATTCTGGATTGAACAAAAAGCCATTTTTTTCTAAAAACCAGTTTTTGTGATATAGTCCAGAATGCGACGCCGATAACCCACCCATCTCCACCCCTCGAGAGTTGACTTTTGTTTACTGCTCGCTCTAAGGCAAGAGATGACGGTGGCAGTGCGTGTGATGGGGGGTGAGGGAGGTGGTTGAGAATTGCAATTAAATGCCAGGTAGCGACGTGTAATTATTAGATGTTTTAATTGCCTGTATGTTGGCCTGGCGAGTTATTGCTAGGCATTAACATACCTATGTATAAGCTAGGCATCGCATTCTGGACTATATCACAAAAAGTGGTTTTTAGAAGAAAAAAAAAACGGCTTTTTTTTTTTTTTTTACACATATTACCCAATTTATTTTTAAATATCATAGCATTTTCTTTACCCATTGACCTGCCATGTTACGAAAAAATTCCAACCATCAACTCGTCCACTGTTGCAAGAATTGATAACTGATCCTGAAATCCCAATAACGATGAGGAATGTGCATCTGCCATGATGACAAAGGCAACTGAGATCCCTATGCTACTGAAGATGTAAGTATCCTGAGGTCTACCAGGTCACGTAATGCACTTTATAAATACTAAAATTGGTATGCAATAATAATACAGTAATAATAATAATAATAATAATAATAATAATAATAATAATGATGATGATGATAATTATAATGACAATAATAATAATGTAATAATAATAAAAATAATAACATCTGTTTTTATACAAAGTAACTTAAGCTTGATGCTACTTGTTCTCACATGGGCTTGTGAGAACAAGTAGCATCTGGCATAAATCACTGGGGAGCTTTGGTTTATTTTGACCAATAATTAATAATTCTAAAAGAGAGAGCCAAGTGGTAGAAGGCAATGATGAGTTATCCATGAGAATTTGTTGAGCTGTTGCTAATGATATGTGTGATACACGGATTGTGTATAGGAAATGGAAAAGCATAAAGAGAAGTGACAGAAAATACATATGTGAGAGAAATATGTGAGGTGAAAAGGGCAGAGTTGGCAAAAGACTAATTTTTGTGAAGACCCAACCCACCTGGGTTTTTACACATAAAACCCAGGTAAAATAATTTTCCCCAAACGTACATCATATAATAGTACAGTATTACCCAGCTTTACACGGTTTCATTTTCCTCGATTTCTCATTTACGCAGTACCTTGCCAGAACCGGACTTTTTCACTTTCCGCGGTGCATCTGCTCATATACGCGGTGAAGTATAATTATTTTTTTATTTATTTAGCTCATAAAATTCATACAAATTACCCGGCCAGAACATAATTTACATTGCTGGAATTCTTACAATATGATGATCATTTTGAATATAAACATCATGGATTTTGCATTAGACATACAAATTTTAGATCTAATGTAATAAATTGGTTTACACAAAGCAAGTATTTTATCTTTTGTGCAAAATATATGAAGTTTACATTCAAATTATTCCCTGACCTGCAAGGAATCCAGAAATGTCAATTATATTATCCTAACTTTAGTCTGAGGTATTATTTATTACTAAACGTTAAAATCTAGTGTTTCACCCAATTATTTCTCAGAGAGGTAGGGGCCAGTGAGCTGGGAAGAGGGGGGGGGGATTTGAGTCCATTATTTGAATGGACATTAACCTGGCGACTGTATTTCTCTTAAATATTAATTGTGTGAGCATACCATCATAAAATTTAGATGTAATTTTTACTACAACATAGGTATTGTGTCAGAAAAAGTGGAGTTTGGGGGTCAGGCCAGTCTCTATTGGAATTAATCCCATATGTTCTGTTGTTCACTTTACGCGGTTTTCACTTTCCGCGGTACCCTGTGGGTTCAATTGACTGCGTAAATCGGGGTACTACTGAACAGTAGAACGGCGATTTAAAGCGATCCAATTTAAGATTATTGATTTAAAGGGAAACCCACAATTAAGGACAAAGTTTGAATCTAATGTGAATCTTTCCTATTTTGCGCTATTCAATATGGCGCATCATATTTTTAAATTATCCCCTAATGTTTCTCTGGGAACCCTACACTGCCCTAAGGGCAAAGCTGTACTGTACATGTACTCAAAATAATGTACTAAATGATTACTAAAATTTTTGTCTAGTGCAAACTATAGCATGATTATATTCAAATTAATCACTATCTTATAAGCATTCCAACAATGTAAATTGTATTTTCCCCGGTCACTTCTGTGACATTTTATATATATATATATATATATATATATATATATATATATATATATATATATAAAAAAAAAAAAAACTCAATCTAAAGGACATAAATAAACAAATAAATACTTCACTAGACCTTCGGCACAAGTGTCAAACATGTCACTTTCACCTCCCCCTCCTCCCTCCCTCCCCCTTTTCCAGTCAAGGTTTGGTGGTTATAATATCACAGACTAAAGTTAGAAGAACATAATTTGCATGGCTGGAATCCTTGCAAGACAGCGAATAATTGAATATAAACACCATATATTTTGCACGAGATAAAATTTTCAGCCCTTTAATAAAATTACCGTATATACTCGTGTATAGTTTGAGTTTTTAAGACCAAATTTTTAGGCAAAAAATTGGGGGTCGTCCTATACATGCGTAATAGTTTTGTGAGGTTGAACCCGTGCATGACGGGAAGGGCGAGGAACAACTTTTAGCTTCAGACATGAAAAATATTTACCATTTACTGCCAGTAAACAATGGAAACGTAAAATATGTACCAATTAGTAATGAAAAGTTGTGCAGTTCCTTCAGTAAATGAAGCTCACCAACTTACAATAGGCTAAATTACCTTACAACGTGCTTTCAGTGGTCTATGTTGAAGTTCTTAGCACAGGCTAACTTATCATATCATATACGGTATCACAGTTCGCATTGATCTACAAAAAATACCGGTAATAAAAACCTTTTTGATATTTCACACTTAATATAATACCCAGTAATCTACTTCAACCTCCTATTGTTTACAACGACGCATCACGCATCACCAGCTAGACGGTACACGTGTTTTTCGAATCGTTTTCAGTTAAAAAACTGTTACATCACATGTATATTTTACCTTAACTTTGCCTGAATGAATATGTTCTCGGAAATAAATAGTAGTTTTGCTGAAACGTGATGTATTTCAATGTAAAATAGGATAAAATACATGACAAAAACAAAAGACTTTACCTAACCTTCCGATGTTCAAGAGACGTTACTGGTTTTTTTAATAGTTTTTGGTTAAAATACTGTTATATTACAATGGTATTCTATTCATACTGTGCTTGATATAATGCATTCACGGAAATGTTATATTTTTGCTAAAATGACGTACGTATTACAGTGGAAAGTGGGATAAAATTGTGACGAAAACAATGACTTTCGCTTTCTTTCGTTCAAAAGATGTTACCGTAATCGCTTTTCGAATGGTTTAGTTAAAAAACTGTTGTATTACGATAATATTCTATCCTAATTGACTTGAATAAATACTGTACTACGATACCATATTTCTGAATATTTTCATTAAAATCCATCAAAATCATTTTCCTTGTCATCGTCTGCAGCACCAAACAGCTTCTCCCAGTCCTCTCCTTGAACAGGGCTAGAGGGTACGTGTTTTTCGAATCGCTTTCAGTTAAAAAACTATTACATCACACGTATATTTTACCTAAACTGCGCCTGAATGAATATATTCTCGGAAATAAAAGTAGTTTTGCTGAAATGTGATGTATTTCAATGTAAAATAGGATAAAATACATGACGAAAACAAAAGACTTTACCTAAGCTTCTGTTCTTGAGATGTTACTCGTTTTTTTAATAGTTTTCGGTTAAAATTCTGTAATATTACAATGATATTCTATTCATACTGTACTTGATATAATACATTCACGGAAATGTAATATTTTTGCTGAAATTACGTACGTATTAAAGTGGAAAGTGGGATAAAATCGTGACGAAAACAATGACTTTCGCTTTCTTTCGTTCAAAAGATGTTACCATAATCGCTTTTCGAATGGTTTAGTTAAAAAACTGTTGTATTACAATAATATTCCCTCCTAATTGACTTGAATAAATACTTGAATGGAAATATACAATATTTTTGTTGAAACTACCCGCGTTTCAGTGTAAAGTGTCATAATAATAAATAGTAAACAATTTGCCCTCGGCACTCGTGTTTCATGCACGGCGAGCCTTAGTTTATAGGACGTAGAGCGTTTTTAGTGAAGGTTTTGTTGTTCCATTACCCTCAAAAATGTGGGTTGAACTATAAACGAGGAATATCGTAAATTAACGATTTCTTAATAAAAAAATCAGGGTCGACCTATAAACGAGGGGGGGTTATAGACGAGTATATACGGTAGTTACTGTAGAACTAAAATTTGTATGTCTAATGCAAACTATAGCATGTTTATATTCAAACTAATCACTATCTTATAAGAATTCCAGCAATGTTAATTATATTCTCCCAGGTCAGTTTAGTGACATTTTATAAGAGGAAAACTTAAAGTCACTCTTAAGGACAGATAAATAAATAAGCACTACCGGTAGACCTTGGCATCAACTGTTAAACATATCACTCACCTCACCTCCCTCCCTCCCAGCTTCCCAGCCAGTAAGCAGACCATTTTGCATCCCTTAATTTTAGCTGTGTTGATTTATGAGTGTTTCTTTTAACATAATACTACAAAAAACAACTGTTTATTCTAGGAGATAGGCGGAGGTGCATCTGGGAAGACTGTCAGTCTTTTTAGTATTTTGTGTTTCTCTCAAGTACTAAACTAAATTATTCCTTGAAACAACACTCCGATTTAGTGCGAATTCGGTTTAAAACGACCTCTCTTGGAACATATCTCGCGTTATATCGACGTTCTACTGTATTAGAGCCAATTACTATAAAATAATATACAATGCTAATCTACACCATACTGTTCTTCATAATAACCAACAGAAAGTGCAAAAGTCTTCATTTTTTCAAATTATTCACTTAAAATCTCTTTATATGGCAAATTCTTTAACAATGATGTACTGCATTACCTGCATATATAGTTTTTATAAACTATTATGATACATTAAAATTTATAGTGCAGTACAGTACAGTATATGACGAACCCTTTGTCCATGATTGCAGCTGTGGTCAAATCTACATAATTTTGTGTGTACTTGAAAAACATAACCAGCAATCACACGCAATTATGAATCGATTGAAGTAAATGCACCAGTGCAATAACATCATGGACAGGATTATAGAATAACCTTGCTTGTTCAAACTTGTTGCTCTGACTGAGCCGGCCACTGGTCCATTAAACTGTTGGACCTGTTCAAGCTTGTTACTGGGAAGAGCCTGATACAACAAGATCAGTAGGCTTCAAGCATGGGGGAGGACAAGGTCGTTGATTTTATTATCAACTAAATGAAAAGGTTTCAAAACACTAAGTTTGAATAAGTGATTTTTTTTATGTTAATTTTCTGGTAGTTTTTACTAACTAATTATAGGTTTCATGAATAATTAATTTCAATTATAAATGAGAAAAAGACTGTGATTGCAAACTGAAAATAGCATAAGGTGGACATGACATTAAACTGTTTCACTGTCCGTGCTAATACAAAATTAACATTAATTTTGGGTTAGGTAGGATATAAATTTTGGTGGGTTGGCCCACAGAAAAATATTTCAATCGTAATGCGGCCCGTGATTGAGGAAATGTTGCCCATGCCTGATGTACAGTATATAAATGATAAGAGAGTATGACATTTGAGTGGTTAATAAGGACGTTAAAGCAGTTTGGAAAAAAATAAAAAAATAAAAAAATCTTCTACATGTAATATACTGTATATACTTGTATATATGCTACGTATCTTACCATTCTCTCTTTCCTAGCAAGTGATACTTCTAATCCTGCAGCTGATGACAACCTATCTTTCAGACTTGCCATTTCCACCTCCAAAGCAGCCTTTTCAACCATCAGGGTTGTAGTCTGATATGTTTACCAAAGACAGCATATTGAAGCATATAGAAAAAATTTGGAATAACTACAAGCTAGTTTTTTGCAAAGGAATTCTAGTGCAAAAATATAAGTTTGACAAATACAATACTGTACCTAGTTTGTGTGGAGATTCCCATTTCTTATAATAGCAACCATCACTTAATATTTGCCAAATTGGGTAAATAAAGAAGTAGGTTGGAGCAATGCTCATACACTTGAATACAGTACAGTATTAGTATTACGGATTCAAAATTCTTGGCATCATGAGAATTTCAGAATATATATATATATATATATATATATATATATATATATATATATATATATATATATATATATATATATATATATATATATATATATATATATATATATATATATATATATATATATACACAGGTATATATCATTTTGACACAGTGTGATCACTGGTGTGGGATGCGTACATGAATGCCAATACAAACGACAGTATATTTAGGCGCAATAAGATGGAAAAATACGTATTAAACAATCCTATCAATAAAAAAAATTGCACTGAATTATTACTTAATATGACAGAGCATATTGTGTAATTGTCCCATAATATGACAGATTCCATTGTCTGCTCCAGTAAGCAAAGGGACTGACAGTAGCATGATGTTTCCAAATCATATTTTGTTGCTGGTTTCGTTCTTTCACAAGTTTCATCTTCACTAAACTCACTTTTGGTACATAGATACATGCTGCAGCAAGAAAAATAAATAATTTTGGGAATTTCCTCTCTTAACAATCATCAAGTGTTATTACATTCATTCAGTGAGCAGTAACCAATTGATGTAAACAATGTTAGTCATGCACTGCAGTTTACCAAGCACCCAGATAGCCCAAATTTTCCTTATTTATTCTGAAGTTGTACAGTACTGTACAGTACTGTATATGGAAAACATTATTACCACCACCAACAACATTTACTGCCATTTTCCATACATGCATGGGTTAGCCGCGATTACCTGAGGGTAGCTCTCTATGCTTTACAGCCTCCTGCAGTCTTAGTTTTCAGGTTCTTAACTCACAATAGCATTTCATACAATCCCCCTCCATGTCATTCTTGGTCTGCCTCTCCACATTTAGGCCCATGTATCTCTTGATCTAATTTGTCTCATGCATTCTCTACACATGCCTAAAATTCTCGGCCAATGCCAGTACAGTATTCTCAATACTCAGCCATCCTCTCAGCTCTGAACAGGGCCTCCTGTCTTTGTCACATTGCACATCCATCTCACCCTTCCCGTTTCAGTTTCCTCAAGCCTGCTAATGTCATCCTCTTTAACTGCCCATGTTTCACTGACATACTACAACACACTCCTCACACCTGCCACAAACATTCTTCCTTTCATGTGGAGAGAAAGTCCTCTTGCTGTCAATAAAGGAGCAGCTCTTTAAACTTCTTACAAACACTTCTGCCTCTTGCAACTGAGCAGGCATCAGTACAACCACTGGCACTGATCATGTCACCTAGGTAACAGAACTCATCAATAAAGTCCAGGGATATATACCCAATGTTGAGTTTATCCAGCCTTGTTATGAATGTATAGTTGTTTGTGCATACAGACACTTAAAAGTCAGCAATATCCTATACTGTAGTCTAACATCTACTGCACTGCATTTCCTGTGTACCCTCTTTCCACTCATTACACATTACTGAATTGCTGCCAACATCTTTCTTACAGACAGCACATGGCCATTTTCCTTTGTCCACCACAGGTCCTCACCCACTTTATACTTTGTCACATTCACTCTTAGGTCCTTTGACTATTCTATCCTCTATTTCTAAAAATTATTCACTGCTTCTTCAATCTACCTGCTTTTAGCAGTAAGTCATCATCATACAACAACTACCAGGGTAGACCAAACCTAAAGTCCCATGATACTGCCTCCTACACCTTGATAAACAGGAGGAGGCTCAAGACAAACCCCTGTTGGACCCCTACTTTCACCTCAAATTCCTCACCATTTACTTTCACAGAGGTCTTTGAGCCCTCATATAAATGCCATAACCACTCAAACAAGGCACTCCAAAACCCTATACCCAAGATTTCCTATTTAGGCATAAGGCTATAATTGTAGTTACAGAACATAAGTTAGGAACAATACCACTCATTATTTTTAAAGATTTTTCCACTTCAAAATATTGGCCTCAATCTTAAAGAAATACTCCTGTGGTCAAATTCACATTATTTTTCTGCACTCTTTTTCCTGCTTCCCTTTTAAATTGTGTTTCCTTCAAGGGGTTAAAAATTAGTGACTACAGTGGTCCCTCGGTTAACGAACTCTTCGATTAACAAAATTTTGGTTAACAAATTACCTTCCATAAGAATCTTCAATTCGGTTAACGAACAAAAATTTGATTAACGAAATCCTTACGAAAATCATGTTTTGTTTTGAACATCAGCTGATCAGCTGAGGGGGTACTCAGCCAATTCAGTAATCTGTTCTATGTTTATATTCGTTTCCAATGGAGTAATTATCAATAAAGTTGTGCTTTATAATATTTAAGCATGTTTTCTATTAAAATTATTAGTCATTTTAACATTTATTTAACATATTGATAATATATGCAGTACAGGGAACTAGTTAGATGTGCACCCATCAGATGTGTGGGTCAACCACCTGGTGTCAGTCTGGCTCTGTTTTCTGTGGAGACAGCACCTATTTTGTTGGTGTCTTAAATATTTTTGCATTTTTCTTTGAACTTCAGTTAACATATTGGTAATATATAGCACAGTGCAGTGTTGATTTAAAGAAAATAATCTTGAATTACACCTGGTGAACTTAAAATTTTATTGGTGAAATGAGGCATGAAGCATGGGTCCCCTGAAAGGTGATTTCTCCTCCATCCCCACTTCCTTCCCTTCTCCACCCCACTTCTAATTCCCATCATCATCATCAACCAGGAGCCTTCTACATACACACCTCAAAGTAAGTGTACTTTACTGCAGTTTTTTAATACTTTGTATGTACTTTCCTGTGAGCTGGAACCAATTACCCAATATCCCATTGAAACAATGGATTCGGTTAAAAAATTTTTAGGTTAACAAACGACCTTCTGGAATGAATTGTGTTCGTTAACGGAGGGACCACTGTACTGTATTTTGTTTACATAAATGCCACACCAGCACGCTTAAAATTCAACATTTGTTTCAATCCTTCTTTCATTCCTACAGTAAGCATAGGAATGACTATTGGCTAAAATATTTTGACATGATTCTACATATAGCATCCTTGAATTCCCAAAAGAAACACATTGTCTCCACAATAAATCTTTTTCACATGACACAGCAGGGAAGCATCCAAATTTATGACAACTTTTTTTTTCTTTACAAAATACCTTATAAGCTAAATGTGTGAAAATGGCACTTCATCATTACATTTAACAGAAACTGTAATGTGAAAACTTCTTGAATCAGAAAATATCTCTCTTTCAATCAGGATACTTGTATAATATTTATCAAGCTACAGTATGCACAGTTTCCTCAATTGTTTTATTTTCTGTATTTAAAAGCCCAAATGACTTTAAGGAGCTTTCTTGAAACAATAAGGTCCCTGTAAAGTGAATTACAATTCATGCATACTCTAATGATGAATGAACTATAACCGACATTAAGCAGAAAACAGATGCTACTATACTGAATTCCACAGGTTTAACAGGAAAAATCCTTACCTCATTCACTTTGTTGGCAAGATTTGCTTGGGAAACTAGAAGATTTTCTCCCACAACATGCAACTCTCCCTTCACCTTGGCCAGCTCATCACATCCTTTGGCAGCTTCTTCTGACTTCACAAACAAGTCATTTTTCAGAGTTTCAACCTCCCCCTCTTGCTTACATTGTTGCTGCTTTAGTGCCTGTATAGCCTTTTGTAGCATTTCTATTTCTCCCTTTTGGTTTTCTAAAATCTTACTCTGGGTCTGAATTTTTACATCAACTAAAGAGAGTGTGTTTTTTGTGTCTCCTAAATTCTTGACAAGCTGTTCTTTTTCTACTAGCATATCTTTTGACTTTGACTTCAAATTATCAATTTCCGAAGTCATCTGCTCCTTATCTGAAGCATGCTGGCTAAGTTGAGATGACAAACTGTCATTCCTACAGGAAATATCTGCATTTTTATCCTGTAGCACTCTTACTTCCATGACTAAATTCCCATTTTCTTGCAACTGTTGTTCATTTGTCTTAATGAGCTCATCTTTTTCAGACATCAACTTTTCCTTAAGTGATGTCAAATTTTTAATATTGGAATGAAGATCATCAATATCCATCTCACTTTGTTCAACCATGGTTTTATACTGCTGGACATTTACTGTTAACTGTTCTTTTTCTACCTTTAGAACTTCTATTTCACCTTGAAGATTCTGTTGCTCAGAATCACTTGTACTCTTTTGTAAGACTAAATCTTCAGCATTCTTCAGAAGCTGCTCTTTTTCTGTTAGCAAGAACTCTTTCTCTGAGTGCAAGCTTTCTTTTTCCCTCAAAGCTTTTTCATTATTTAACTGTAACTCTTCATTTTTAGCAAGCAACTGCAGTTTATCACTGAAGATATCATCTTTTTCAGCTAACAATTTTAGTTTTTCTATTTCCAATGCCTTTTTCTCAGACAGTAGTCCATTCTTTTCTTTCAAGAGCTGTTCCATCTCAGCTTGTAGTCCCTCCTTTTCAGACATTAAATGCAATTTCTCATTCAAGATCAAGTTTCTTTCAGAATGTAAATCTGCTTCTTGCTTTACCAATGCTTCATTTTCAGATATTAGACCATTTATCTCTTTCTCTACTTCTTTAATCTTAGATTCTAATTCCTCCTTTTCAGATACTAGCTGCATCTTATCATTTAATATGAAGTCTTTTTCCAACTTTAACTCAGAGTTTTGACTCACTAATACTACTTTCTCGGATTGTAATTCATCCTTTTCCTTCTCCAAATATTCAATCTTTGATTGCATTTTATCTTTTACATCGAGTAGTTCTTCCCTATCATTTAAGATATGGTCTTTTTCCAATTGTAGGTTCTCTTTATCTGAGTGAAGTCCCATGTTTTCATTGAAGATCTTATCTCTTTCAGTAGCAATGGCATTGTATTTCAATGTTAATTCGCCCATAGAAGCCAAAATTTGTTCTTTATCAAGGGACAATGTGTCAGATTCAGAGGCTTTTATTTTCCTCTCAGCTTCTAGAAGTTCAATTTGAGATGTAAACTCAGCACATTTTATGTGACTCTGAGTAACCTCATCCCGAAGTTCTTTTATTGTGTCCAAAAGCCTTTCTTTTTCCTTTTCTAATGCATTCTCAAAGTGATTTTTTTCCATCAAAACCTCAAGATCATTGCATTTCTTCTCTAAATTATAATTGTCTTCATCTAGTTCCTTCATATTTGCCTTCAGTTTTTCTAGTTCCACTAATTTCAAATTGTTTTTTTCAAGCAAGGACTGCAAGCCCTGGTTCTCTGTGATAAGGGTCTCATTCAGTAGAACTACCTCGGTGTTTCTCGCAATAAGTTCTTTATTTCCTGACATCACTTCCTCTAGCCTATGTGAGGCATTGTAACTTTGATTTTTCAATTCTTGTTTGGCTTTCAGAAGATCCCCATTCTCAATCAATAGTTCAGCTTCCCTTTTATGCAAAGTTTCTGTATTAGACTTGAGAACATCATTTTGGCCCATCAAATCAGTTACCTCATTCTTTAATTCTTCAATCATCACTGTAAGCTCATCATTCTTGCTAATGAGCAAATCATTCTTAGTGGCCAACTCATCATTTTTTGAACTGAGTTCTTCATTCAAGAAAGCAAGTTCTTCACTTTTGGTGTGGCTCTCCTCAAACTCATGATCAATGTTGTTCTGTTTATCAAGCATCTTGTCAAGCTGTTCTCTTAGGCAGTTATATTTTTCTTGCAGATTATCCCGGTCTTTCTGTAGCCTAAAGAATTAGAGAAAAGAATAAAAATTAGGAGCTTGTATTTGTACAGCCTGTATTAATATAGAAGTATCATTTACAAATAATACTGTACCAAAAAGATTTAGTTATCTGTATTGCCTACTACAAAAATAAGACTAATATTATTGTACATTTTCCAACAAAAGGCACCTGTTTATCACTAGTTCAACTTATATAAACTTTTATTACAATACCTGAGAGCTTTTCAAATTACACTCTAGGGCTTAACCTCAGACAGAGAAGAATTAACAAACAGATGAACAAAATCCATTTCTAAATGTCATTAACTTCAGTGAGAAGGGTGATGAAAAAAAATGTCAGAATTTAAATGTACGTACTCTTAAAAAGGATTTGAATTATGGATATCATAATATAGTAGGGTCGGGATATATAGCGACTTTATATATAAAAAAATTTATATCACGGCTAACAAAATTATCGACATTTTCTTATATATATAGAAATAATTTTGTTTATTTCGCAAGGGAGATCGGGCAAAAAATATTTCAAACTTATCATAACAACCAAAATTATAAAAATTTTCTAATATACAGAAGCGATAAATTTATTTACAGTAGACTCACAACTTACGTGGGGTTATGTTCCTGGGGACCTCACATAAAACCCAAAATCGTACAAAGTCAGAAACACTCCTAAAAATCCCATAAATTGCCCCAAAAATACGAGTTGAAAAACTGTACAGTACAGGCACTCCTTGACTTATGACCACCCGGACATACGACCGCCACAGTCATATAAAATATTTTTCAAATCACGTATTTTCGAGTCCCGACGTTAGTGATCGCGCTGTGTACCGACAAAATTTTCGTTTGTAATTCCCTTTAAAATGGCTGGCAAGCATAGAAGTGAGAGTTCTCGTGGTGCTGAGAAGAAAAAGAGACACCCATTTTAGATTTTCTATGTATTATTTTCGCATTTTCGACTTAGGACCTGGTCGTCGGTTCCTAACCCCGTCATAAGTCGAAGACTGACTGTATACAGTAGTACCCCGCTTAATGCGGTCAATAAAACCCACAGGGTACTGTGTTAAGTGAAAACCACGCTAAGTGAACATCAGAACATATGGGATCAATTCCAATAGAAACTGGCCCGACCCCCAAACTCCACTTTTTCCGACACAATACCTATGTTCTAGTAAAAATAACATCTTAATTTTATGATGGTACATGCACACAATTAATACTTAAGAGAAATAGAGAAATACAGTCGCCAAGTTAATGTCCATTCAAATAATGGACTCAACTCCCTCCCCCTCTTCTCACACTACACTGCTGGCTCTTCCCTCTCTGAGAAATTTTGGGGGGGAAAACCACTAAATTTTAATAAATAATACCTCAAACTAAAGTTAGGATAATACAATTGACATTGCTGGATTCCTTGTAAGACCAGGAATATTTTGAATATAAATGTCATACATTTTGCACAAAAGATAACATATTTACTCAGAGTAAACATTATACAGTAAAAGTCCAAAAATCCGGATGCCAGGAATCCGGACCACCCGAGAATCCGGACTTTTCGAAAACCCAAACTTTTTAAATTTAGCGGGCTTTTGTGGGTTACGTGAATGAATGGAGTTGCTTTAAAAAATTAATTTACATAATTCGAATAATAAAATTAATTGTAAATTATAGGTAGCTAATTTTGTTAGTTTTGTAATTAGCTTGAACTGAAATGTAAAATTTGAGGCACTATAAATCTTTTGTGTGTATGTGTGCATGCGTGAATACCACAGCTGCACAGCGACAACAAACGACCACACGATCGCCACTTTAAAACAAGCAATCAAACTGTGACAACGTATGTAATTTTGAGTCCTACTCTTTCCATGTACAGAGTACAAACCCATATAATGGCCCCTAAAGTAGATAAACTTCGTTGTGTGAAGAAAAAGAAGAACACATTGAAATTGAGTGACAAACTTGAAATAATTAAGAAACTAGAATGTAATGTGAGCAATGCTGTTCTAATGGAAACATACAACATTGGAAAGTCTACAATTTATGATATAAAAAAGGCAAAGAATAAAATTCTAGAATTCACAGCTTCTTCTGAGCCTTACATTAAAATTGCTGAAAGAAAAAGTTTACATTGGCCCAAATTAGAAAATCTTGATAAAGTGTTGCACGAATGGTTTTTGTTAAAACGATCAGAAGGAATGGCAATTTCTGGGCCGATGCTTATTGCCAAAGCAAAATCTTTTAAGGAGCAAATGAACATTGAATCAGAGTGCGCATTTAGTGATGGATGGCTTAGGAATTTCAAGACTCGTCATGGTATTAGACAGTTTGTTTACATTTTTGTCTAGTGTTGACTTTATTTTTCTTTAAAACTGCTCGTTTTGATAAATGAAGTATGCTTTATTTGATAATGAATAAACTATCAAAATGTACCTGTTCATCTCTTCTTTATTCCTCCTTAAATTTTAATTTTAAAAGTACTGCCTGAGAATCCGGAAAATCCGAAAATCCGGACCGACCCAATCCCCAAGCAGTCCGGATTTTTGGACTTCTACTGTATCTAAAATTTGTATGTCTAATGCAAAATCTATGATGTTTATATTCAAAATGATCACCAAATTGTAAGAATTCCAGCAATGTAAATTATATCCTGGCCAGGTAATTTGTATGAATTTTATGAGTTAAAACAAATATCTTCAGTTAATAAAAAAAAAAAAAAAATATTCTTCACAACACCATCTGTCAATCAAAATACCCCACCTTGCCTCCCCCCTCTTCCAACCACGGTGGTCCGTCCCAACCCTCCCCCCCACCCCCCACCAATCCTCCCTTCAAGAGATGTTGGGTGAAAAAACTAAATTTTAACATTTTGTATTAAATAATACCTCAGATTAAAGTTAGGATAATATAATTGACATTGCTGGATTCCTTGTAAGACCAGGAATATTTTGAATATAAATGTCATATATTTTGCACAAAAGATAACATATTTACTCAGAGTAAACATTACATCTAAAATTTGTAAGTCTAATGCAAAATCTATGATGTTTATATTCAAAATGATCATCAAATTATAAGAATTCCAGCAATGTAAATTATATTCTGACCGGGTAATTTGTATGAATTTTATGAGCTAAAACAAATATCTCCAGTTAATAAAAAAAAAAAATATTCTTCACAAGGTAACAGATGGTCGGTCAGTCCCTCCCTCCCCCCACCCCCCACCAACCGTCCCTACCAGATGTGTGGGAAAACCAGAATATTTACCTTTTTGGTAATAAATAATACCTCAAACTAAAGTTAGGATAATATAATTGACATTGCTGGATTCCTTGTAAGACCAGGAATATTTTGAATACAAATGTCATATATTTTGCACAAAAAATAACATATTTACTCAGAGTAAACATTATATCTAAAATTTGTATGTCTAATGCAAAATCTATGATGTTTATATTCAAAATGATCATCATATTGTAAGAATTCCAACAATGTAAATTATATTCTGGCCGAGTAATTTGTATGAATTTTATGAGCTAAAACAGGCAGGCAGGCAGTCAGGACACTCTGTGCGTATACGTGGAAAAAACCTGCGTTAAGTGAAAGTTCAGCTCTGGCAAGGCACTGCGTATACGTGAAATCGCGCTAAGCGAAACCGTGTTAAGCGGGGTATTACTGTACTTAAATGTAATCTAAAAGACTAAAAATTTTATCTCATGCAAAATATATGATGCATATATTCAAATTACTTGCTGTCTTGCAAGGATTCCAGCAATGCAATTTATTTTCTGCTAACTTTAGTCTGTGACATTTTATAAGATAAAAACTTTAAGCCTAAAACCACTTTCAATGTTGCTAGAAGTGGAGGGGAAAATGATGTATTATGACAGCTGGCACCAGCCCCCCCGGCCAAGGTTAACTAATGGTATTTATTTCTGTCATATAGGGGGAGTTTATATTTTTCTTATAAAATGTCAATGAATTGACGTAAGAGAATATAATTAACATGGCAGGAATTCTTGTAAGATAGTGATTAATTTGAATATAAACAAGCTATAGTTTTCACTAGACATAAATTTTTTAGTAATAATTTAATACATTTTAGTACAAAGGAATAAATTTTTTATCTCTTGTGCAAAATATATGATGTAATGTATATATTTAAATTATTTGCTGTGTTGCAAGGATTCCAAATGCAAATTATATTCTGCTAACTTTAGACTGTGATTTTATGTCAAGTTTAGTCCCTTTTATTGACCTCCAGAACCTAACCCTATGTTCCCCACTGATTACATGCAATTATATATCTTGATTTAGTTTATAGTGAACATCCTTGGACCCCATCTCGCGATATATCCCGACCCTACTGTAACCTTAGGTTGCAGCTAATCAATTCTTGACTTTTCATCATCATTATCATCTTCATCACTGCTTTATGGCCATTTTTCACACTTAAGTGATTACCTAATACTGTAGCAGCTCCCCATGTTGCATAGTCTCTTACAGACGCTCTCATTAAATTCCTATCTATGAGGTTTATTTTATAACCTCTTCCATATCATTCTTGGCCACCCCCTAGCTTTCCTCTCCCTAAATTCAAACTCGTGCACCTCTTGACCCAACTGGTTTACTCCATTCTCTCCACATGCCCTCATCATCTCAGCCTACCGCTACACAAAACTTTATCAATACAGCATGCCCTTACAATTCACGGCCTTCGATTATTCACGAATGACGCCCTGGATGTACCTAAGAATGTCTGCGGCATTTTCACGGCTGGGACAGGGAGCCTGCGAGTTTTATGGTGTCTCACAATGTATCTCTTGTGTCCCAGGCGGCTGGGCCATGCACTCTCACTCCAACCTCAGTCCGAGTTAAATATTTGTCCACTGCACGTATGTGCTACTCAGGTCTCTTAACAACTGTGTTCCTCATGCGTGTCAATATACAGTTTTTATTACTTCTTTTTTATTGTTTTATCATTTAAAAATGTAAAAAAAAGATTTTTGGGAAAAGTTGATTTTTTCGATTTACCCTGTGTGGGGGGTACGGCCAGCAGCACCCTAGCCCAGGGCGTAGGGTTTAAGTACAGTATTTCAATAATCAAATTCAACCTCATCATTCATATGAAATGAGAGAAAATATCTACTAATTCATAATGTTAATCAATGGAAAACTATGATTTGATTTTAATTTGATTTACAATAGGGTTTTCAGGAACGTCACTATTGTACCGTAATTGAAGGGTACCCGTAGTTTGGATCCTGTAATTGAAGGATGGACATAAAGCTACTATAATTCTTTAGTTACATGTTTGATAACTTCTGTGTCATCCTACCAACAAACTTAAGTAGAATATATCCATCCTAAGTGTGCAGTGAATCACACTGCAGCTATATATACAGGGCACCATATGGGAAGTAGTACTGTATCTCAAAGTAAAAAGGAATTACCCTGTAAATGTTAAAATTCGTTTTAAAAAATACTGAAGACGAATGGAAGCAAACACACACACACACACAAAATAAATAAATAAATAAACATAAAAAATAACAGTAGAATCTCCATACCCAATAATAACTGATGAAGGAAGTTCTGTCTCTCTCTCTGGCTTATTATCCTCTTGGAGCATACTAGATGACTGCCTCAACTTCTTATTTTCCTCGAATAACTGCTTCCTGTTTTCTACAACACTCTTAAGCTGAGTTTCCAGAGTGGTGACCTGAGTTAGAAAAGAAAAAATCCTCAATTAGCATTAATGATAAACAAAATATGAACATGACATGACATCTATAAGGCACAGGTGACACAATAATGACTCTTCAGTAGCCCACAGTGCATGAACCCAATGTGGTATACATTATGCCAAGGCAAATTAAGGTCTGCTGTTAACCTACTATGATGAATTGACACTCAATTACATCTGAACTGAATGGGATATCCAGAGTAAAGTTTAGTGTAATTGGTGATGACCTAGTTTGATTATTGTACCCAGAACCCTAGAAGCTAACTAAGGTAAGCACTAAGCCAAGAGTGTCACATTCTTAGTGATAGCTCTACTGTACGTATAAGGTTATTAAAAGGTTTCATAAATCAAATAAGGTCTAATTGAAAGTAGAACTTAACTAACTATAACTTGGCATGGATATCATTTATGTAAACAATAAAATAATACAAGATACAGGGTAATTCATTTAAAAATTAACACAAGTTGTGATAATAAAAATTTTGAGATTTTAGTAAGTGTAATTATAGGAGTACTGTATGTACACTCTAGGTTTCATAAACAAATGACAGCATATAAAACCTGCTGAAAGATTTTTGTTCCTTATCAGCATATACAGTGGTCCCTCGGTTAACGAATTACCTTCCATAAGAATCTTTGATTCGGTTAATGAGCAAAAATTAGATTAACGAAATCCTTACGAACATCACGTTTTGTTGTGAGCAACAGCTGATCAGCTGATGGGCTAGTCTGTCAATTCAGTAATCTGTTCTATGTTTACATTCGTTTCCAGTGGAGTAAATATCAATAAAGTTGTGCTCTTTAACATTTTTGCATGTTTTGTATACGCAGTACAGGGAACTAGTTTTTTGTGCACCCATCAGATGCTTGACTCAAGCACAAGGCATCAGTTGGACTTTGTTTACAGTGGAGTGAACATCTATTTTGTTGGTGTCTTGAATATTTTTGCATTTATCATTGAAATTATTGGTCATTCTGAAATTTAGTTAACATATTGATAATATATAGCACAGTGCAGTGTTGATTTAAATAAAATAATCTTGAATTGCACCACAAAAGTTCTTGAACACACTAACGCCCAGAGTTTTAATCACTCTCTTCCGTTGACTGGGGTCGTTGTGTTCACAACCAGTTTTAAAAAACTTGAGTCACGAAGGACATTACACTGCAGAGCTGAACATGGAGGTGTAGCAGTAAAATTAACTTATAATAATGGAATTACAGTACAGCGAACCATCAAAGATCCGATAAATAATGATATAAAAAAATCCAAAAATACAGTACTTATTATCCTGACCACTGGGGTTAATTATACAGACTTTTTCCTGTGAAAAAGTCATATTTCTTAGCAACATATTACTGTACTCACTTTGTACTCAAATGTACTACAGTACAGTACACTAAAGGACTAAAAATTTTATCTTGTGCAAACTATGTGATGTCTATACTCAAATTATTTGCTATCTTACAAGGATTCCAGCAATGCAAGTTAAGTTCTGCTAAGTTTAGTCTGTGATATTTTATAAGATAAAATCTTTAAGCCTAAAACTACCTGTTTTGGGAATGCTTCTTAGGGAGGCTTCTTAGCCCAGAACCCCCAAATTTTGTGTCCATATCTACCGAAATCCGGATTTACAGGGTCCGAATCTTCGAGGGTTCACTGTAGTTCATTTTACTGCCACACCTCTCGTCAAGCACTGTAGTGCGGTGTCATTCGTGATTGTTTTTTTAAAGTCTGGGAGTAAACACGACAACTCGTCAATGGAAGAGGGTGACTAAAACTGGGTTTTAGGTTCATGCAATATGACAAAACGAATGAGAAATCTGAACATTGCTCTCTGAGGAAGTTTTATTGTAAATTAAATTACTGCTTTTCACCTGTATATATTATACAGATGAGCAAAATATATTTCAAAATGTTGAGCTGCTTTGCAACCAGGTATAACAGCCATTCTTACAAGACATAAGCCATAGTGTTCATTCTAAAATGTGTCGTGACCCGATGTTTGAAAACTTTTTGTGGCAAATGTACAGTCTCGTTGAAGATTCCTTGAACCCTGCCGGAGACAGCTGGCAACACAAGGCTGTTTGTTTACTATAGTACGTAGTATAATATAATATGAAACAACAGAGCCCAACCATTAAATTAGGCAACGGGGAACTAAGTAACCAATCACCGATCACTTTTACATTTATTCATAATTTTTACTTTGTACTATAGTAAACAAACGGCCTTGAGTTGCCAGCTGTCTCCAGCAGTGTTCGAAGAATCTTGAACAGGACTGTACATGCACACTATATTCTTGGTATTCTATACAGTATATCTCTACAGATTACGGGATATCCTTTAATCTTTTACCTTTTCCTCTAGTTCCTCAACCATATCACAAGTAAGTTTGTTCTGATCTTTACTTCTTCTTAGATCATACAAGGCTTGGTTCAACCTTTCTTTGGCCTCCATACTCTCAGTGTTAACTTGGTCCTCTAAACACTTCAAGGTCCTGAGCTGCTCCTGTGACCCCTAAGAGATTAGAAAAGTGTCATGTTAATAAAATTGGTTATTAGGGGTATTATTTTGTGAAATTGGCACATACTGTACAGCATAGGATAAATTTCCCACAAGAAGCAGCAGAAGAGTTAATTGCAGCTAGCCCAGATTTTTACAGAAAAGGTCCATGGAATTTTTACACTTCATTTCGCAATGCCATATTTTTGATCAATATTTAACCAATATTTACTTTGATAAATGTATGTTTAGTCAGATATCTCAGCCATTTTTTTTGTGTGAAATAAAACAAAGTAAGACTGTATATACCTACAGTTTAATTGATTTTCACAATACTGTCTATACAATATAGCTTTGTCCAGTAAGTATACAAACAGACACTGACACATACAAACACATACAGTACACACATCAATAAGGATAATTATTCATGATGTCAACTAGTTCCATCCTACAAGGATGTACAGTCAACCAAAGATGCACTGACCCCACCATGGGTCTTATACTAGCAATTTTACTTGGCAATACTTGGTAAAGCAAGGCTGTATGTAATGGTGATTGGTGGATCTATTTTTGGTTGTACCACTGTCAGGATAAATATTTAACGAACCAAAGGCGGCATTTTTATAATAGTAAACTATCCTCTCACATTGCTCCAAAAAGGCGAAGGCAACAAGCCTCTAGAAGAGGTTTTAACACCAAGCGACTGTTGGATTAAGCAGTAAAACATGCTTTCTGAGAGAAGTGCAACAAACCCAATAACAAACAACCTAAATCCGAATGCCAAATGGGGTATCCTCGATGCTGTTATCACAAAACCCTGCAGCGAAAGAAAACAACAGGACTGGTTTGATGAAAATAACCAGGAATTCAATGGACTCATAGATGGTAAAGGTGCTGCTTTCACTGACTGGCAGAACAACCCCCCAGTTCCAGATCAAAGCTGATATCTTCCGCCAGAAGAAAGCAATGGTCCAGAGCAAACTTTGCCATCTAAAAACGAATGTTGGAAAAACAAAGCGTTTGAAATGGAAAAATTTGTGTTTCAACACAAGATGTGTGAATCTTTCAATTCCACAAAAACAATGTATGGCCCAACCACTCATGGAACAGTCCCCCTCCGCTCATCCGATGGAAACTCACAATGAAAGATGAAGAAGGCATTTATCAGTGGTGGAAAGGGCAATACCATTTGCTGCTCAACTGAAACACCAAAGTGGATGTCCTGACTACCCAGCAGGTCCCTCAGCACCAAGAGCTGACCCACCTCAGCTATCCTACATCCCATGATGAGATAGCTACTGCCATCAAGCAGATGAAAAATAACAAAACTACAGGGCTTGATGGAATCCCAGCTGAGGTGTATAAAGCAGGAGGACCTCTGCTTACCAGCTGTCTCATCTCACTCCTGGAGAATATAAGGGAGAAAGAGGAAATCCTCCAAGCTCTTAAAGATGCCTCCATTGTCAATATTTATAAGAACAAGTCCTCCTAAACAGACTTCTTTATGAGGCAGAAAACTTCCTCCTAGAATCTCAATGTGAACTTAAGACCATTACTTGGCACTTCTGACATGAGCTTTACTGCCTGCCAGATACAGGAAAAGTGCAGAGAACAACATCATGACTTGTACATGGCCTTCATCAACTTTACTAAGGCCTCGACTCGGTCAACAGGGAAGACCTCTGGCAGAACCTCATTGGTTTTGGTTGCCCACCAAAATTCATCACCATTGTGAGGGAACTCCATGATGGCATGAATGGCAGTGACCTGCATAACAGCACCCAGTCTGAGTTCCTTCCCATTCAAATAGGAGAAAAACAAGGGTGTGTACTGGAACCAACTCTCTTTTACATTTTCTTGGCTGCCTTCCTTACTTGTGCCAGTGCCATTTAGCCAGCGGGATGGACATCCAGTAACGGACAAATGGACTTTTCAACATAAGACGACCCACCACCATGGACATCGATGAAAAGAGATTCATCAATGGATCAGATGTGCAACTTAAGTCTTTGGCAGATTCTGTACCCGTGTCTTCAGGTGTAGGGAGATGAAATATCTACAAAGCTGCATTTATATCAATCAGTGGTCCCTGCTTCATGACAACGAGACATGGGTCACATACGGTATAGGAGGCACACCAAGGCATTTGAAAACTTTTACCAAAGTAGTCTACATTCCATCCCACGAGTTCGCTGGGAAGACAAGAGAACAAATGCCAGTATTCTTGCTGAAACCAACTGTAGGAGCATGGAAGACAATAAATTCCCAAAACAACAGCTACTTTACAGTCACCTGACGAATGACAGACTTAATGGTGGTGGGCAACAGAAAATATATAAGGATAATCTTAAGACAAACCTGAAAAGTGCCAAATCAACCTGGCAGACAATCACTCCATACCATAACGCTTGGAGGAGCTTCATATGAGAAGGTGTCAATACTCCCGAGTTAGCTGGACTGCATACCAAGGCAGACAAATGTCACAGCCGGAAAGAAGCTGTAGCCGCCTCTCCCACACTAGATGGCCCTGCTGGTCCCATATCAGCCTCCTGAGTCACCTCAGAGCTGACCAACAAAGGTGACATCTTTAATAACTCATATCATTGTATCATAGCTAGATGATTGTCATACTCGATCTCGAGTGACAGTACAGTAGACTCGCAACTTACGCATATTTTTCTTACCCGGTTTCAACTATACGCGGATTACCCCGGGGATTAGGTTACAATTTCCAATTTCAAGCTCAAAACTTTCAAAATGGGTCGCACGCCCACCACCTCTCTGTCTCAGTTGCCGCGCGTGTATCATCGGAGTAACACCTGACTCTCGTGTGTGTCAATTTAGTGCACTTAAACCTCTCTCATACTCGTTTATAATGCCCAAACACAAGCCAACCTCTGCCTCTGGTCCTCCAGTGAAGAAACAACGCTCTGTGATGACCCTGGAAGAAAAAGTGGCCGTGTTAGACTTAATAAAAGGCAGCATGTTGATCGCTGCTGTGCCATGGAGGAACGTGCGGAACAAATCAAGCGTGAGTTCCATCAAGATTCAGGAGAGGGAAATTCGCGAAACCATGTCCACAAGTGCCTCATTTACTGCCAGGTTAGAGACGTAAATCTAGTGAAGGTGGAGAAGGTATTAAACATTTAGGTGGAGGATATGAACCAGGAACATGTCCCCATCGATGGCAACGTGCTCAGGGAGAAGGCACCGAGTCTTTATGACCAGTTTAAATCTGAGGTTCCTCAGGGAGAAGCATCCACCAGCTCTGAGAAGAATTTTAAAGCCAGTGCAGGTTGGCTCAAAAGTTTCAGGAAGCATTTCAACCTGAAAAATATTACTCACTGGAGAATCGGCACAGGCGGATGAGGCAGCTGCATGGGTGTTCCCAGAAGGATTCAGGAAATTGATTGAGGAAAATGGATATCTTCTAGAGCAGGTCTTCAACACTGACGAAACAGGTTTGTTTTGGAAGAAAATGCCAACCAGAACCTACATTTCCAAGTCTGAGAAGCAGGCCCCTGGGTTCAAGGCTGCGAAGGACCGTGTCACTGTCCTGCTATGTGGCAACGCAGCAGAGCATATGATAAAGCCGGGCTTGATTTATAGGTCTGCCAACCCTCATGCTCTGAAGGGAAAAAAAATAGAATCTCCTCCCTGTCTACTGGCAGTCAAACAAGAAAGCCTGGGTGACAGCAATGCTTTTCCTTGAGTGGTTCCACAAATGTTTTATCTCCGAGGTAAAGAGCTACCTAGAGAAGCTGGGCCTGCCTTTCAAAGTGTTGCTGGTCGTTGACAACACACCAGGCCACCCAGATGCCATAAAATTTGCACACGATGATGTCGAGGTAGTGTTCCTTCCACCCAACAACACCTCCAGCCTCTCAACCAGGGCGAGATTCAATGGTTTAAGACAGCGTACACACGCCTCACCTTCGTCCGCATTCGCAATGACATGAAAGATGGCACTAACAACAGTGTTATGGCATGCTGGAAGGATTTCAACATTGCTAATTGCATCAGTTTTGCGAAGGAGGCCATGGATGCACTGAAACCAGAGACAGTTAATTCGTTTTGGTGGGCACTGTGGAGTGACTGTGTGCATGACTTCAAAGGATTCCCTACGATTGACTCTGAAGTAAAGCACACCGTGAAGGTGGTCAGGGCTGTGGGCGAGCAGGAAATAGAGGAATTAATTGAAGGGCAGAAGGAAACTCTGACTGATGGTAAGTTGGGGGGAAATATTGAGAGCGGACGAAGAAGGCGGCGACGGCGGTGGCAACGATGATGAAGAACAAGAAGAGCCAACATGGTGGGATATACACAAGGTTAGTGAAGTGTTTCAGGTGGCCGAGCACTTGAAAAACTTCGTGTCTGAGTATAACCCCTCTATGAAGCGCAGCATCAACTTCTCACGAGGTCTTACAAGCCTTATGGCTCAGGATAAAAATATGTTCCAGCAGCTTAAGAAACAACAAACAACAGCTTCCCATCACCATGTTCTTTAAGAAAACCTCAGCATCAACATCTTCAGCAGATCAGCCAATGCCCTCAACTTGTCGCAGTGACTTTGATCTGCACACATCCTCTGCTGTATCGTCATCTGAGCTTGGTGATCCCCCCACAGTGACATGGGAAGGGGATGAATAATCTCAAAACAACAACACATGTCTGTCTACATAATGTCTGTGTTCTATTAATGCTGTTATGGAATTGTTACAGATGTTGATATTACATTACAGTAGTGATTTATGAGTTCTAGTGTATATGTACGTATATATAGTGATTTAAGGGATTTTTAGGAGTGTTTCTGACTTTTAATTATTTTTTGACTTTACGCAGGGTCCCAGGAACGTAACCCCCGAGTAAGTTGCGAGTCTACTGTAGTAATAATAGTATGTAGTGATTGTGTGCAGTATGTGGTCTTAGAATTATCTTTAACACTTGAAGGTGTTAATGTTGGTGAATGTAGCTTGACACTGACAATCTTAATGTCCCTTGCAGTCTGATAGGCCTAACGCCCAAACAACCAACCAAACAAGAGGGTGCATGTCTGGGGAGGTGTCATATGGACTTAACTTTCCATTACATTAGTTATCTATGCCTTTACAGGGGGTCCCCGGGCTACAAACGAGTTCTGTTCCTGAGGACGTTCTTAAGTTGAAAATGTGCATAAGTTGAAACACATACCCTATGTGCACTATATCATAGCCTAAGTCCTTTTGTACATCTCGAATCACTTAATTTAAGAGAAAAGAAGAAATCAAATGACAGAATACAGTAAAGGAAAGTAAAAATTAAAGTTTATACTTATATTAAACCTAGGGCTGGCTTGCATGTAGAGATGGGCATTTGTAGGAGTGACAGAGGCTTTATTGGGATGAAGCTGAAGATGGTGATGGTGGTGTAGATGTTAATAGGATTGGTTCTAGAGAATCTGGTGAGGTAGAGGAAACTGACTCTGGAGTTGCTCTAGAGATGTTGCAGATGTTGATGGGATTGGTTTGGGCTGCATTTTGACTTTCTTAAAAACATATTTCAAGGGATGGTTAAACTGATACTTTCTTCTTTTTGTCATAAAACTCTACAGCATCGCAGACAATCAGCAACATCTCTATCTCTATAAATCTTGGTGAATCTTGCTGTTTAAATTTAAACAACCCTTCTTCGGTAAGCCTAAAACCATCTGCCATTTCTTTTGTAATGAATCCCTTTGGTTCTGGAGTTTCAGCTTCCTCTACATCCTCTGACAAAATTTGCTTCTCCAGTTGAATCAAGTCCTCATTGCTTAATTCTTCAGCATGAAACTCAGGCAACTGTGTGACATTATCTTCATGAATATCAAGCTGTAGTTGGTTCCCATAGGTCTACCACTGTCTGTGTCACTTTCCCAACATAATTTTCAAAGCCCCTGAAATCGTGGACAAACTGTGGGCAGAATTTTTTTCCAAACACCATTCATATTGTTTTCTTTTACTTCCACCCATGAATCTGCAATGTTTTTCACATCATCATTAAGTTGTATGACTTACAAAATTCTTTTAAAATCCTACCCTCTTTTTGTTCTGTTGCCCTGGTAGCATGAGAAAATGTCCTCAAGTCCATAGGCTGTAAAACAAATGTTATTTAGAGGTAGGTAACACAACCTTAATGTGTGGATGAACAATATCTAAAAATGCAAGATGGCCAGGTGCTTTGTCAAATCCCAATAATATTTTGAAAGGTATTGACTTTCAAGCACAATACTGTTCCACTTCATGCACAAAATGATTTAGGTACCAGTCTCCAAAAAGGGCCAATGTCACCCAAGCCTTTTTATTAGATTTCCAGATATATGGATCCTAGTGTTTCGAAGCCGGATTTGGTAAAACGTTACTCTGACCACCTAAGTGGTGTGGGTGGTCCCCATTAGAGGTTCACGGCGCCGTAAGCTCGTTGAACAGGCTTTGTGTGAAATATAACAGAGTCTAGGACTGCTTTTAGCATCCTGGTGGTCCAGCGGTTAGCGTTCCCCGGTCACAGTCATAGGCTTGTGGGCCGTGGGTTCGAATCCTGGCGGGTTGAGGTGTTGATTGTATGTAGAAGTCCACGTGCTTTATTGGGCTAATGAAATATATATGGATCCTCGTGTTTCGAAGCCGGATTTGGTAAAACGTTACTCTGACCACCTAAGTGGTGTGGGTGGTCCCCATTAGAGGTTCACGGCGCCATAAGCTCGTTGAACAGGCTTTGTGTGAAATATAACAGAGTCTAGGACTGCTTCTAGCATCCTGGTGGTCCAGCGGTTAGCGTTCCCCGGTCACAGTCATAGGCTTGTGGGCCGTGGGTTCGAATCCTGGCGGGTTGAGGTGTTGATTGTATGTAGAAGTCCGCGTGCTTTATTGGGCTAATGAAATATATATATGTATATATATATATGTATATATATATATATATATATATGTATATATATATATATATATATATATATATATATATATATATATATATATATATATATGTATATATATATGTATACAGTTCGTCCCCGAATTACGTACATCCAAATTACGTACAAACGGCCGATACGTACATCGTTTCTGAAGTCTTTAATTGCAAAAATATTGTCTTAAAAGGGCGAGCAATTTTTAAATTTGGCGGGCGAGCCAGCCGCACCGCGCCGCCACTATCACTGACCATGCAGACGACACGCTAGACGCACCAAAACAACAAGTGTGGTCATTGTGCATACAGTACTTCTCCTGTGAATTTCTGCCCTATTTTGTACACTTTACTCTGTGTGCAATGACTGGTGTAAAGCGTAAGAGTGGTGAAGCCAGTGGGAGTGCTACGAAACGTCAAGCAATCTCACTAGAGGTAAAAATGGACATAATAAAACTGCTTGAAAGTGG